>JADAQX010000150.1:0-79087 GCA_015476325.1 Cardiosporidium cionae | reverse complement strand
ATCTCCAATATCTCCTCCTCCATCTCCATCTCTTTCTTCACCTCCAATATCTCCTCCTCCACCTCCATCTCTTTCTTCACCTTCAATATCTCCTCCATCTCCATCTCTTTCTTCACCTCCAATATCTCCTCCTCCACCTCCATCTCTTTCTTCACCTCCATTTCTTTCTCCACCTCTCCTTCATCTAACACCCTTTTTTTCACAGAGTTTGATCAAAATGGTTTAAAGGAATAAAAATTTAATTATAAAAAAAATACACCGAGCATCAGAGCTATCAATTTCTGTAGCACGTCGATAAGCATCAAGAGCTTTAGAAAATTCTTCCATTTGAGAATATTCATGACCTACTAATATCCAAGCAGAAATATCACTGAACAAAAAAAAAAATCTCCATAAAATGCTATCCATGAAGATATAACAATTCAGAGGATATCAATATATTCATTAAAAATTCCTTATAACCCAAATTAAAACAAAGAAGAGGAGAAGAAAGTAAGATTTATGCTTTCTGTATTTCAAAATAAATAATTTATAAAAATAAAAAGCTAACAAAAAAATGGATTACTTTTAATCTTTCAAAAGGAATCATTTTCAAATTATTTATAATGATAATAATATCTCACTTTCTATTTTGTTTTGTAGCCTTCAAGAAAGAATTTACTGCTTGCTTATGAATTCCTTGGGCAGACAAATAATTCCCTTTAAAAAAAAAAATGTATCAAATACTATATATATTAAATAGTTATAATATATATATATAATAAATAAAATATAAAAATTGAAAAGTATACACATAATTATAATTATACAAGAAAAAACAAATACTATGTGAAAAGTAATAAAAATTAAATAAATTTTAATCAGAAAAAAAAATTATCATTTCACCAATAACACAATAAGTAGAAGATGAGAATCGATTGGTTTCTTGGCACTGAAATAGAAAAATAAAAATATAATTTAATATATATCCCAATAAAAATATAATTTAATATAAAAATAAAAATATAATTTAATATAAAAATAAAAATAAAATTCAAAATAAAAATAAATTAATGCAAAAGTGTACAATTTTTTATAAAATATTTATTTAGAATGACAAGCTCTTGCCTTTTTTCATTTTTATTTAATTTTTATCTCCATTTCATCCCATTAAAAATCATCTTCAAGTATACTAAATTAGATGGAATTTTCAAAGTTTTTTTCTTCTTACTAATTTTGCAAGGTCTCCAAGATGATCCAGTTGATCTCTTAACATATAAATACAAGCTAAATCTTCTACATAATCAAAACGAAAACGATCTCTATAAAATAAAATTATATAAAAAATGTTCACAATAAAAAAAAAGAAAAGAGAATTCATTTTTATAATAATAAAGTTACTAGAACTCCTTATTTAAAAAAAAAACTTTTGACAAAAAAAATGAAAAAATAACTTCATAAAGAAGATTTAATATAAATTAACTTACATTTCACGTAATTTGTGAAACATTTGCAAACTCAGCTCATAACATCGAATTTCAAATCCACATTTGGCTAACTGAAGAGAAAATATTCATCAAATTATATTAAATTATAAAATACATTATAAATTCAAATAAAAACTATCCTAACAAATAGTTCTTCCACTTTGATTGAAATTTATCAAATAACTCTTTTCTTAACAAATTTAAATGAGAGAAAACACCAGCCAGAAATCTTTTCTTTTATATATAATTTCTATAATAAATTATTAAAAGAATTTCCATCGCATTTTTCTTATGTTTTTGAAAATTTTTAACAGGATTTTATATCTTTTCTTATGAAGAATGCCTCTGTGATATCTCTCCTTAACTTTTGATATTATTTATTTATTTTTTGTTAATTTTCTTCATCAAATACATAGCCTCTCCCATCCCCATAGAATTTCTCTCCCCTATTATTCTCCTTCCTTCAAACATCTTATATTTATTAACCTGAGCAATAATATGAGGACATGTCCACAAATTTTTTAATAAAATTTGATAATTATGGATGGCTTGACGATAACGATTACTCTTCATGCAATATAAACAATATCCAAATCGACCTAAAATATATATATAAATTTATATCATTAAAATGAGAATTTCTTCATAGATGCATTATAGAGTGATAGAGTTTGTTTTATTATATAAATATAGAGATGCATTTATAAGTTAGAAAAAGGTATATATATTCTCTCATTAACACTACTATCTGTAGCAGAATGAAAAATTGATAACAAAATCTAATCTTATACACATTTTTTCTTCTATTTTCAAAAAATTGTACAACTTCTTCCTCTTCATTTCTATATTCTCTATATACATTTATTCATCGTTTTTACAAAGAATACTCTCCACTATGCACTTATTTCTCTTCTTCTTCCTCCACACAATTTATATCGCATTGAGAAGCTCTCTGTGTGTGTAGTAGATGAAAGTTTTAGTTTACATCCATGATTTTCTATTAAAAGAATCAAAGAAGTGTTTATCATTCGTTTTTAATTACATTTTCTGTTTCATAACTCTTAATTTTCAATTAAAAATCATTTCTATGAAACCTCCATAAAATAATATATTATAAAACTTCTACCTGTCCAATGATCTGTTAAATTGAGAAATTTCACAAAATTTTCAAAGGAACTTCCATCCAACGATGCCATCCCAGAAACATCCGCAAGCTAAAAAATATATATATATAAAAGAAATATATACGAAGGAGAGAAGGGAGGAGGAAGGAGGAGGGAGGAGGAAGGAGGAGGGAGGGAGAATGATGAAGAGAGAGAAAATAAGATGAAGAGAGAGAAAATAAGATGAAGAGAGAGAAAAAGAGATGAAGAGAAATACATGAAAAAATAAAAATAATATTTGCATTGAAAACAAAAAAAAGATTACTACAAAAATATTACAGCCTTTTCAAAAATTCTATAAAACGTTTATAAACATTTCAATACTAAAGATATTCACAGGGAGAAATCAAAACAAAAATTTCAAAACATGTGTGGCTTCTAAACAGTAGTTTTTTCTCCCGTTTCATCCTTCAATTTTCTTTGAAAAGTATTACATTTCTCTCTAAATGGTTTAGAGTGTTACTGTATTTTCTATATGTAAAAATAGACAATTTTAAAAGTTTCTCAAACTTCACACATTGATATATATATTTCACATACTCTTTATCAAGATTTTTTTTTCGTCATAAAACTTCTAATATATCCACTTTTATTTGTTTGTCTACAAATATTTCTTAATAGTCTCATAAACATACCAAATCATTATATTCTATCACTTCTTCACCCATCTGCTCAAGCCTCGTAGTTTGACTTGTATACCATCGATCCATGGCGAAATCTTGTAATAAATCCTGCCAAGCACTCCAATTGAAAGGATTGGATTGAATAGCTTTTATAAAATAATTTCTTGCTTTCTCAAAATGTTGTTGCTCTGTGAAAAAACGATGAAATGAAATATAATACAAAATTTCTGCCTTGTGAAAGGAGGGAATCCAACGTATGCAAGAGAAGAGAAGGATATATAATTTTTTGATTAAGAGGAGGGGTGGAGGAGAGGAGAGGTGGAGGAGAGGAGAGGTGGAGGAGAGGAGGGGTGGAGGAGAGGAGGAAAGGAGGAGTGGAGGAGGGGTGGAGGAGAGGAGGAGGAGAGGAGGGGAGGAGGAGAGGAGAGGTGGAGGAGGGGAAGAAGATGAGAAGAGGAGGAGGAGAAGAAGAAGATGAGAAGATGAGGAGAAGAAGAACAGGAGAGGAAAAGAAGAAGAGGAGAGGAGAAGATGAGGAGAAGAGGAGGAGAGGAAAAGAAGAAGAGGAGAGGATAAGAAGAAGATGAGGAAAAGAAAAAGAGGAGAAGAAAAGAAAAAGAGGAGAAGAAAAGAAAAAGAGGAGAAGAAAAGCATTTTAAAAGAACTTTAAAGAAAAAAGAAGGAATTTTCTTACTAAAAAAAAAAAGAAAATGAAATACAAAATAAAAGAAAAAGAAAGAATTATGCATAGACTTTAACCAAACTATCAAATTTTTATAACTTCTCAATGTTTTTGAAATTATATAAAATTACAAAAACAAAATTTCAATGGCCACATAATATTGAAAAATAATATATTAAACAGTTTCACCTTTTTCAGCAATTCCTAATAACCATAAGAGTGGACTATCGAGTAGACAACCAGATTCTAAGATATTCTTTTCAATAAAACTGAAAACAGATTTCTTCTTAGTAATACTAGGAGGTGTTTTATCCACCTAAAAATATAAGACAAAATAAAAAAAAAAATTGAAGTAAAAAACATCAAAAACTATCAAACTATGAAAGGTAAAACTACACTGTTTAAAAAAACTAAACAAAATCAGGATTCCATAACTTCTATAAAGTTTATCTTCATTGTTTTATAGAAACACAGTAAGATTTTAGAAAAGAAGGCAAAGTTTCAATGTTTCTATCTCCACACACACAAAAATAGGGGAGAAATATTATAAAAAAATCATATCCTTTCTCTTTATATATTTATCCACAGAGTGTTTTTTCTGCATACCTTTTATACTTTATAAGAAATAATTTTTTAATTCTTTACACATTTTAGAGTTTAGTGGTTTTTTCTTTATTTGATGTTTTGTATATAAAGTTTGATCTCTTTCTTTCTATTAATATATATACATATAATTTCCTCTCAATTCTCTCTCTTTTCACACATTATGAAACGCTCCTGCTCTTATCTTACCTTCCTCCCTCTCCTCCTCTTCTACTCCTTCACCTCTTCTCCTATCATCCTCCTCCTTCATCTCTCCTTCTTCATCTCTCCTCCTCCATCTCCTCCTCCGCCTCTCCTCCTCCATCTCCTCCTCTCCCCTTCCTCTCCTCCTCACCACCTCCTCTTTTCCTCCTCCATCTCTCCTCCTCCTCTCCTCCATTTTCTTTTTTATATATATCTCCATCTACAAACAACAGTATCGATTGTCTTCATAAAAGGAAATGAAAATTGCATCCATGAAGAAGATAATAATAATAAAATAAGCATTCTTCTCTTATTTTAATAAAACATACCAACACATGTTCTTCATCGGTTAGACGCTCTGCCAAAAGTGTAGAATAACAATGAAGAAAGACAGCCAAAGGAGAAAGATTTAAAGCTTTAGAAATACGTTCATCAGAAATATCATTCATTACATCGGCAGCTCGACTATATTGAGAACTATCAAAATAAACTTTAGAACGGATAAGCAGCTGCAAGAAGCATCAAAAAATATTTTTAAAAATTTGAGAAGGAGAAGAGAGAAATGCAATGTGATGAGAGGAAGAAGAGAAAGACGATGGATGTTTTTTCTTTTTAAAAAAATATAAAAATAGGATAAAAGAATTTTGTTCATCCAAGAAAAAAAATGTAAACTATGAAAGGGATGAATAAAAAAAATAAAAAAATGTTTATAAAATTAAAATTACATACATTTTAATGTGTAATAGAAAGAGTAATGCTTTTATAAGTATTGAAAATTTGTATGCGTATATACTAGAAAAAATTATGTATATTTTAAAAGAAGAGAAACAATACAAAGTATAGATTAAAACAGTTTACTTTTCACATTCTAGTTTATTAAAACAATAACACATAAGAAGGAGAGAGGGGAGAGAGAAAAAGAGAGGGGAGGGAGAATTAGAGAGGGGAGGGAGAATAAGAGAGGGGAGGGAGAAAAAGAGAGAGAGAGAGAGAGAGAGAGAGAGAGAGAGAAAAAGAGAGAGGAGGGAGAATGAGAGAAAGAAAGAAAGAGAAAGAAAGAGAAAGAAAGAGAGAGAAAGAGAGAGAAAGAGAAAGAGAGAGATAGAAGGAGAATACGAGAGAAGGAGAGGAAAAGGAAGAAATAAAAATAGAACAGAGAAGAAAAGAAAGAGAAACAGAGGCAAAAGAAAAAAGAGAGAAACAGAGAGAAAGCCATTGCAAAAAGAGTACAAAAACTGTTCATAAAATGAAAAACATCCAATTTGGTACATCTTAAGTTTCATTAACCTAGTAAAAGTATAAAAGAGAAATTAATTTCTCTTCTAAATGTATCAAAATTCTTAAACTTATCCAACTGTCTACAACAAAATAAATCCATCATTGCGTCTCTGTATGTACTTTCTTTTTATCATAAAGGAAGACTAATAAAAACCAGCAGTAAGGAGGATATTACGATGATATACAACGTAAAAAATGATAGTCAATTACGGTAGAGTTCCAACCTGGAATGCTGCAGGATGTGTTATATCTAACAATTCATTTTTCAGCACACATTTGTTATAGGATGGAATGAGAGAGGGGGAGCACGGCAAAATATCACACAACCTGTTTTAAGAATTAAAAAAACGTAATAAAAATTCTCCAATCAAGTGCATTCTTGCACTAATGGCTTTCTCTTTAATTCTCTATTTATTGCCACAACATACGTATATAAAAATACGAGAAAATCTCCACCATTTTAGAGTGCGTCGTCCATAAGTCACAGGGATAGAGTAGTCCCACTTATAAGCAAAAATGGAAAGTAGAAGGAGAGCAAACAAACACACAGGCAATACAAAGTAAATTCCACTTATCCATGCATGAAACTATTGCAGAGAAAGCACCTATGCGTGTATTCAACAGATATAGTTTTAGGTGAAAGTTTGAGTTATAGAAATCAAAAAGAGGAGTAAGCAAGAACTTCACGCATTTCTTTTTCTTAATCCTTCCTTAAGCAACAGCAGAAAGAGAGACAGAAGGTTCAAAATGCACGGAGAAAAGAGAAAGTTTATGCGTGTACACGTCATATAAGTAAGATCAATCCTACAGAAAGAAAACGAAATGCAAAGTTTTGCATTTCTTTCAGAGTGCAAGTGTATGTACAGTGTGTGCCAAATTTAACTGCGCAAGACATTTGCGCTTCGTTTTTATTTCTGCGTTTTGTTAGCCACACAAAGTACGTTGCTTTACGAGAAATTACAAACGCAGCCTCTAATATCTTATTTTCCAATAGAAATACATGTTATGCCAAATTAAAAAGAAAGAAAAGCACACGCATTAACAAAATTTTCCATTTTTTTATTGTCGAAAAGGATATAGAAGATAAACTGTGCAAATTTGTACTACTGAGTGCTTACGAAAAATGCAATACATTTTATTGCGATAGTTCCCAACGGTAAAACGTATGCACATAAAAAGTATCTCAACGAATAAATACTTCAATTTCATTTGATAGGTTCTATCACGTCAAGAATATAATTTGCAGAAAATATACAAGAAATTACAGTATTATCATATAAAAGATAGCAATGTTTGTGTCACATATTTCCCCCTTTTTTTAATGCTCTGGAGTAACTAGAAATTCAAGGCCATAGGGATTATATTTACCCCACTTTCAAAGCAGTTCTACGCAGGCGTACCACTCTACTGTTGCTTGCATTCCCCTTTGTTGAAACATTGACATTGTCGAGATGATGTGAGCAGATGCGTCATTTCGGAAACTATCTGACATGGCTACTCCAGAAAAAGATTCAAAAGGAGGGTTTTCGATCGTTGCTTTGCAATTCCACAGAAATTCTGCGGCACACCATTACATTACAATCATGAGCAGGATAAGGAAACTAGCGATATAATTGCTGCTATCTTCATGCTAATTTGACATAAACTATGATGCTGACTCTCCAAAATTGGAGTTGACAGAAATTATATTACACGAACGGGGACTCAAAGTGATGTCTGGAAAAGCAGGGCCAATACAACAACAAAAGTGGCTTTGGGAAGGTAAATTAACGCGCGGGATACAATATTTTGTAAAGGAGAATAAAAGCAGGCTATCGCAATTTACTTCAAGCGAAAGAAAAACGGATTAAGTTTACAAAAGCTTCGACGACCAGTCTTGTCGCTGTCTTTTTGATTAAATTTTGAGCCGGTGGGGCGCATTGTGGCGCATTAGTAGTGTAGGGAAACAAAAAATTGTTCCTGCTCGCTTGTGCACAAATATTGTTCAAGGAAACTTCAGCAACCTAAACTACAATTCTTTGCAAACCAACGGATTCGCGAGACGTGGAAACCCCCTACAAGATCATGCAAGGAGATTACACCGAGATGAGCTCAGGTACAGTATAGAATGTAAAGCTGAGTAAAAATGTATTTACGCAATTTTAGTTTTTAGCACAATAACAATTCACCTGAATTTTATTTGTTCCGCTCCTTGCACAATGCACGAATTGTATCCGATAGAAATGAAATGAGCAAATGAAAAAAAGATTGGAGCAAAGGAATGTCAGAACGCCCATTCATATGAAGTATAGATGTAGAAATAGGCAATAAGTTCATCAAAAATGAGTATTCAAATGATGTGCTGTTATTCATTCTAAACCACATTCAAATAGACCCTACGCTAACTTCGAAGATGCACAATTTGGCCGGTGTTTTCGGAGGGATCGCTTTTACTGTTTGAGAATGCAACGCTGAAATGGCTAAGGGTTAAATGTATTTTGGGAACCATTATGATTGAGAGCAAATTATAGGCATGCCGCTTATCATGCAATTATATATTCTATTGCTAATTATGTCACAATTCTATCTCCGTGTGAGAAAGGAAACTGAAAAATTCCTGAATATTTTACGGTGTATCGCAAACTGTAAACGAGGTGACATATCTATGTTAGAAATATTCCGACTGACATTGAAGTACTGCAGCAGTTGCTAGGAATGAAGTTAAAAATAATAAAATTTGTAACTACGTCCGCAGGTGTTAATAAGACGAAATATTATTTGGAGTAAAATATGAAAAATACTTTATTGTTGAACTCCCTACAGTAATACATTGCTGAAAGTTTGTGTAGGAGAATAGGGAGCAGTAGAAAAACAGGGATTTTTTCTTTTTTCTCTATGACCTAATGATTATTAGTATAACCAGCCGCTAGGCTGTATCAGAAACGCCTCGCGCATATACGAAGTAGTAGTTCAACGCTCACTGTTTTAGTTTTTCGCTCATTGTTTGCGCTATCCCTGCTACCACCGCACTTCTATATATTCAGTCAATATTTGCATATGTACCAGCATAAAACAGGTGGGGTTACTTAAAATAATAAAGGAAAAACTAGGCTTTATGCAACTTGTGAAAACGCCTTGTAAATTTACATTTATTACTGTACTAAAAGATAAATACTTCATTTTGGTATCGAGACTTCTTTTCAAAATTGAAACCATTCAAATGACATTAAAATATTCTAATTACATAAACGATTTGTTTCGTTTGGCCTGCTTGCTGATACATTGGTTTTCACACATACTAATTGGGCTGTTTACATACACAAAAGTGAGAAACTGTAGCAGCTTTCTATGTGCTAAATAAGCAAGGCAATTCCGAGCAAGAGGCTAAGGAATTGTAATTTGATAACTTCTCCTTCGAGCAATGACCTTTATCCCAGTGTATTCCAGTTGATAGGGGACGCGCTCCAATGTAATTTGGCTCCTAACAGCCTTAAGTGAGCAGTTCAATAGTCAGTAAGTATGTTATGGTGCAGTGCGCAATATTTTTTATGTCATTTTACTTAAATTGTAAGCCGTATAATTCTTTTTTGTACTTTATATAGTGCACAACAGCAAGCCGCTGGCAAATTTCTTTAACTCAAGTGATAATGTTTATCTAGTGCATCACAGTCCCTTCGAACAATGTTTCACAAAACTAGTGAGAGAGATATGCACTAACGACAAGAAGACACATCAATGAATGCTTTAGATTTTTAAGTTATTTTCGGCTTGCCCGAGATTCTTCTTAAGCGAGGAAAAACCTCTGAAACGCAAGGGAATCCAAAGTATGCTAGGAAAACCAGACGCTACCCAACAGTCATGGAGGCGTCAAAGCATCCGCTTAGGCATTGCTTTGCAAATTTCAGCAGGTAATGCCTGTTGTTATTGTATATTCATATGTTTTCATCTTTATGTAATTTTTCGCAAATTTTCATTTTAACGATTTTACACAAGTGAATGTATTACTATTACTTACTATCTAGCTCAATGTTTCTGTGATGCAGTGATATATTTTAATGCATGTAGATATTTTTCATTTGGAAATTTTTGTTTGAAAGATATCAATCGTATAGTTAAGATAATTTTTAAGAACAGTATTTATTTGCAATAACGACGGCAATCATAGTATTGCAATACAAACCATGGTAGATAAATAACTAGATTATTGGCTCAATTGCCGCCACCGAAAATTGAAAGAGTATATAGACGTACTTCATGTTTTAATGAAATCTATCAATTTAAAACTATAGAAGCATTTTTCTATTACAAGGAAACGGAAAGTTTTTAGGTGCCTAGTTTTCTGGAAAATAGCAAACGTGAGAAGATGTTCTCTTTCATTAACCAATCTTTTTATATACGTGTAATGGTTTGATTCAGTGTTTTTTCAAGCTATTGTAGAGAGGAAAGATTACATGGCTTTTCCTAGTGTAACAAAATAGTTGCACAACGCGCGCCGACGAGACATGGAATTGTATTTAAATATGTATCAATATTTAATAACCGTGCGGTAGATAATGGTGATGATAATTATAATACATCGTCACTGCAACTATTGATATTCCTGTGTGCTACTGATCACAAATTTTGTCATAACAATTCTTCTTGCCCTTATCAGATAATATGGAGCTGAATGAAAGGATTTTTTGTGACAACGGGTAGGGACTCTTGGGTATAGCGATAATAAAAACGCAAACGTCTGGTACTGAAATATTGAAACGATTCGTAGTGATCGCGCTAAGGCTAAATTAAAACAATTGATCCCGCTAATGGCCTGCTAGTGTATATCTTTACCGAAAGGAATCAAAATTCACACTTATAAATATATTGTTTTAATTATTTTAGAAAGATTGAATTATAATAAAAGTAATGGCATACTTTCTATTTCCAGTTTCTGTGAATAAAACCTTTTTATTTCAGTATCAGGAAACAAATGCAATATTCTTTGTATTGGGCATACTTGTGAATATACAAAAACTTGTTCAAAAGTTGAATATGGTGGTTTTCGTTGAAAAACTTGAAAATATCCTTGACAATGCAAAACTCAAAGTTCCAGTTATTGTTTGATACGTGCACTATTTCAGAGTAAAAATTTTCCAGCCTTTCATAGTATACTTCCATTCATGATTACCTCACCCGCTTGATAAATTGCAAGTCAACAATTCTTTTCAATACTTGTTGTCAATGTCTGCCAGATTCATTGAATTATTATTCGTTTGTCCATTAGTTTTTTTCAGTTATAAATTCCTATATCAACCAGCTCTTGAGAAATGTCTGGTCAAGAATAAAATTCATAGCGAACCTGCTTTTCAGCTATCACTCTTATTAATGATACTCTTTTACGCTTATCTCCTTTATTTTTAACTCTTTTCGTAATGCTAGCATAATTTTTAATCTCTTTTACGTGTATGCGGATCAATAAGACATCACTTTATAAAAGCCAAATGGCGAGCGATCCTCTACAGCACATTTTGTATTCCTCGAAATTGTGCGTCTCCATTGTTTTGATTTATGACTTGTATTAGCAACCCCTTTTTTCCTCCTGCATGACATAAAGGCATTTAACGTGCCTATCTAGGTGTTGCATATCAAAAGAATTGAGACAAAACATTGATTCGGAACAGATATTATACGAATTTGGTCTCTGTTGTACTCCCTATAAACAATAGATCAAAAGGGAAACTATCAAAAACTTATCAGAAAAATAAGTGAGTTGCTCATCAAAGATTGAAATGAGAAGAAAACCCAAATAAGTACGTTTTATGAATTATGCAACCACTAGAGACTGTCGGTGATAGTTTTATGTTAATCGAACTTCTATTTGGCTTTAAAACTGAAATGAATACTATAACTTCTATATAGCAGCACAACAAAAACAAATCTTGTTGCAATCAATTCTTTTATTTAAAGTCCGCTTTTCGATTTTCTAAACTAATTTTCAAAATTCCATTTTTTTTACTTAATATCAACAGACAAAGCTACAAATATTCCCTAACGGAAATAACTATCTTTTTTTTCACATGTGGAAAATATGAAATATTGCAATATTTGCAAGACCCATCATGGTAAAGATCGTGTAGATTAATAGGTACGGGATGTTCTGCGATTCTTTTCCTATACATTTTATAAAATAATAAAATAGGAAGCTGACATTATTTTGGTCATTAATTTCTGATTCCTGATGCTATTACCATGTGTTAAATAGAACTTATACGTCCTCCAGTTGTAACCATAACAGTGCACCTTCATGTTTTCAGTATTTTTAAGCTTACTGAGAATAAGAATTATCTCAACTTACCACGACAGTGTATTTATGAAAGAATCTCAGTAAGCCTGATTGATTGGTGCTCAATATTGCAAACTTTAAGCCTGACGTAAGACATTATTGTAATAAGAAAAATTTACAAAATTGCATCACAAAAGTCAATTTGAAAGGCATTTGTTCGTGCTGGGATGCATGCAATGAATTTACTTTCGTATGTAATTTCGGTTCTTAATTGCCAGTTACAGATTCAAAATATTTGCGTACAAGCTACGAAGTTTTTAGATGGTATAGCAATGCGTTTGGCACAATCATAAATTAACTGTGTAGCATTGTATAAATGTTGCTATTAACCTGACCGAAGGTAATGCCTCACGACCATGAACAGAATGATTTAAAAATTTTGTTTATAAGAAAGAACGGGTATTGCCATACGCAGCGCTGCTACATAGCACTTTCAGAAAATTTCTAAATTTTCTTCATGATGCACGATACCTCGCTTTGCATTATTCAGCGGAAGGAGTTCCTTCTGAAAAAAATTTCTTTCAATTTAGCGAGCAAATTTTCCAAGAGTGTTAGTCTTCAAAGCAACTTAAACTTTGTTGTTATTTTAAAAGCACGCCAGGGTGAAAAATGCCATTATCTTCACTTCACCTCTAAACATCATTTCGGACGTACACATATATTTAATGATGGAAAGGTGTAACCAGGGAAATTTTGCAGCCCAGATTTGCCAAGCATAATAATAATGCTTATGGCTGACCGTTTAAAGGAGGTAGAATAGATTAAGCAGGGCAGGTTACAACATTTATGTTTCTATTAACTTACAGCTGAAATAACATAGAGCACATGAGACGTCATATGTATAGCTACGTTCAGAAGGAATGGTAACAAAGCTAGTGCACAATTATCGCAACACATTACAAACTTCGTCTTCATAGGACGAAAAATAATTAACTCTCTTTCTATGTGTCGCCGCGATCACCCAAGTATGGTTCTAAATATAAAATCGAATCATAAAGAGTTTATCGTTACGATTACATTATGAACACTTCCCCGTGATCTAAGTTATATTCTACCCAATCAAGAGAATTAACTTCAAAAAAACTTTCATCATCCTCAGAAATAAGAATTATTCGAAATTAAAACCAAAACTTAAAAGTTAACAACTAACAACTTCCCCCAAGAGTCCCCTATGTTTTATTCTTACAGGTATACGACAGGAAAAAGTATAACCTACATCTATACATTTTTTCTATATTTTGACAGGCAACGTAATTTATGATGTAAGCTATGCTTTTTGGCTCTTCGCACCGTCGAGGGTTATCGAAACTCTTGTATAATTAGGGCATCGTGATTCCCTCTGTTATAAAAAGGCTTGTTTCGGCAATGAGAATGGGCAGCCATGAAAGCATTGACACAAATAATATCGCATAACGTCACTTCACTAAATGGCAGCTTCAAAAGTTTGAACTTGTTTTCTCAAATGTGGACTTCCTGTAATATCATCGTCGAGTCGAAGATGCTAAAGAAAACATTTTCCTGGATGGAAGTATCAGTTGAAAAAATTTCGCAAAACTTCAAACATATGTTTGATTATCTTTTTTTCTTGTCTCATTACTTTTAGCTCTTTAATTCAAAGTAACGTAACAGAAAACAATAAAAGCATCCCCAACTTGCAAAGTGATAAATTATGGAATCCTTACCATAAGCGAATGGAATGTTACACGCTCGGACGAATATGGCTCAAAATTAGCGCTTGGTGTACCAATGGTACTGAGTAACATTCAGAATTCAAAAACATTTTGCAGGGTAGACAATTTTTTGACCGCAAGTGATATGCTCTACATAGCGACAAAATAGCATTACTTTGTTTTCTATTCTTAGGATTTGCTCACTAGAAGTTTGATAAATCGTTCAGTACTACCTTTTTCCATCTCATCATATTCCATCAATGTAGATTAGAGAGGTGGGGCAATTCTATTTGAATTTCTTTTCAGCATTATGAGTTGCATTATCGAGTTCTGAATGTAGAACCCTCCTTGCAGAAAGATTGTTTTTTTTTTACCTCGCCTCTCTACGAACTGTACCCTCTTTGTTACTTCGTTAAAAATGAGTTCTCTTCGAAGTTGTAAGTACTGTGGGAGTCAAGACATCGATTTCTCCGATGCGCGCGGTGAAACAATCTGTTGTCAATGTGGAGCGGTTCTCGAGGAGAATGCAATGGTCGAAGGCCTTCAGTTTATGGAGAGCTCAGGTGGAATGGTTACCATGGTGAGTAGTAACTAAACATTTTGCAAAGAATAAACGGAAGATTTTCTTCGTGGGCTAACTGTGGGGCCAGCGATTTGAGAAATCATACGTTGCTTCTTCTTCATTACTGGAAAGGGGGTTGCAAATGCAAAGTACCACGCTGTCCTCATTTTCGAAAACCGTGATTTGACATGTTGAAAAAATACAATTGCACGTTCCATTCTAGACAAAAATGTAAGCAGAGGCCAGAAATAACAGTAAAAACGAGGTTGCTAGCCATTCTATTTCGTCATTTTTAGCTTATGTAACGAGTGCCCTTAAAGGGAAATAAATGCTCAGCTTTTTCTATGTTTACTCTTCGTTGATTTTTCCTATATCCTTGCTTTAAAACAAATCTTGAACATATCAAGGAGAATGGCTGGAGTTGGCAGCACATTCCTTTGACTATTTTCATTTGAAATGCAAGCAAACCATTTAAAATTTTCTGCAATGTGTTTTAATTTACAAGCATGAAGTTTCCTACCTTTGTCTCTTCAGTATTTTATTATGACTGCTACCATCGACTCCTGTTGTATGTAAAATAACAACCTATAGAATCTTCCTGCATTTTTAGAATGTTTCAAACACGTGTATTTGCAAGTAAATGAACGAGGAAAATGTACTATTTTTTTTATGTGGTTTATTCTATTTGAAAGGGTTGACAACATCGTAGTATCTCCTTTTTCAGAAGAAATAAGATTGCTCACTACCAAACGTCTTGATACAACACGTGTTAACCGTGTTAATAATATAAATAAAAAAATTGTCTGCCACTACATCCCCTCTTCTAAAACTCTATATATCTTTCTTTTACATCGTATTTATCTTTCCTATTTACTTTATTTCTATTCTTTATTGGATTTCTCCCCATTTTTATACCTTGCAGTGTCTGTTTATCCTTTATCAAAAAGAGTGCCTTTTCTTCTTTCTTGTGAAAGTTTTGCATTCTTTTTAAAGAAGAATAGAATCCTCTAAAGTAGAGCTTCATAGCCATTCTATTCTTCTTTCATCAGCATTTATTTCTTCTTTTTCTCTGTCATTTTGTAATTCGAAGGGTCTATAAAAGGATGGAGAGCCAATTTTTCCTTCTTTGGAGTAAATTTGAATCCATTTTTAGCTCCTACAGTTTTTTTTCTAATAGCTGTGTATTCCTCCTACTAAAATGAATTTTTTTTCTTATGCAATTATTATTTTTTATAGGTGGGGCAATTTATTCCCAGTAGTGGTGCCAATCGTGGATTTACAGCCATGTATTCACGTGAAAGTCGAGAGCTTGTGCTACAGCGGGGTTATCATAATATTCAATGGATTGCAGGTAACATGGCTTGTTTGAAGAGTTTATATAGGTTTCATTCTATAAATTTTGTTTTTGGAGTTTTATCCTACGCATCTATTCTTCCTTGGTATCTTTACTCTTATTTTTTATTATATTTTTTTATTCTTTATTTTGCTATTTTTATGAGAAAATAGAGACATCATTGCAATCCTTTAGGTGTGTAGAATTTTGGACAGAGCTCTTGATTTTTTTCTTTGTTTGTGGGAAATATTTGCATATCTTGACACAGTGGAGCCTTCCTTTACTCTGATTTGTTTGTGAAGTAAAGTTTGATTTTTGTTGGCAAGGAGGCATGAAAGCTATCGAAACCGTTGAAAAGAAGATATCTTCTCTCTCTTTTAATATTTTACAGAAAATTCTTTAATTTTTTATATTATAGTCCTTTCTGTAGGATACATGGTTTTTAAGGCAGAGAAACTTTAATTTTCTTTTAAAAACTATGTTTGTTTCTCTACTCTCTCTCTATTTTTTAATTTTTCTCAACTTTTTTTTTTCCATTTTTTGGGTGTGCTTCCATTTTCATTCTCTCTTCTCTTTCCCCTCTCTTTTCTTCCTCCCCTCTCTTTTCTTCCTCCCCTCTCTTTTCTTCCTATTTTTAATGATTTTATACCTCTCTTAATAACTTTTTTTTTGAATATATATATATTTGTTATACTTTTTTAGATCGCCTTCGTTTATCTAATCAATTGGTGGAATCTGCACAACGCATCTATTTGATGGCAGTGCAACGAAATTTCACAATGGGAAGAAATAATCGTCATGTTGCTTCTTCTTGCTTATATATTATTTGTAGAAGAGAACGTACTCCTCATCTTCTTATTGATTTTTCAGATATTGTACAAACTTCTGTTCGTACGTTAGGCCAAGTACGTCTTTATTTTGATTTTTAGAAACGTGGATTATATTATAAATATGTAAACTCTTGTTTTATATAGGAGTATGAGAAAAAAACTGCAGAGAAATATCTTTCAGAGAGAAAAATGATGGATTAAAAATAAAAAAGTAGAGATACTTTCATAGAGAAACAAAATAAAGTTCGTGACCCTTCCACTCTCGGAAAGTTTTTCTTTCATTTTGTTTCATTTCTTTTCATTTAATTTCATTTAATTTCTTCTCATTTCATTTCTTTTCTTCTCATTTCATCTCATTTAATTTCATCTCATTTAATTTCATTTAATTTCTTCTCATCTCATTTAATTTCTTCTCATCTCATTTCATCTCATTTCGTCTTATCTCATTTAATTTCTTCTCATTTAATTTCTTCTCATTTCATTTCTTCTCATCTCATTTAATTTCATTTCGTCTTATCTCATTTAATTTAATTTCTTCTCATCTCATTTCAGTTCTTCTCATTTCTTCACATCTTTTGTGTGTATTTCTTTTCTGTATTTTTATGTGTTTAAAAACGTTTTTATAAAAATTTTAAAATGCATTTTTTTCAAGTTTCTGTATTTTTAGATTTTTATGAAGTTACTTCGTTTGCTTCATTTCCAAATTCCCAACATTGATCCTTCTTTGTTTATGGAGAGATTTGCAAGTCAAATGAGTCTTGGAGATAAATTGAATCCTGTTGCCTATACTGGCGTGCGTTTAATTCAGGTAAGAAATTTTTTCTTTTTTTTTTGTATTTCATTTTGATAACAGAGATTTTGTTTATCTTCTACGTTTTTCTTTTAAAATTGAATCTCTTGCATTGTATCTCTTTGTACATTCTTATAATTCTCTTTGTATGAATTTCTTTGATTTTCTTGGGGATATTACATTCTCTTTAGAACGTTTTATATCTAATGGATCTTTTAATTTTATTGTTATTATTTTATTATTTTATTATTCTATTATTATTTTATTCTATTATTCTATTATTTTATTATTTTATTCTATTATTTTATTATTCTATTATTTTATTATTCTATTATTATTTTATTCTATTATTCTATTATTTTATTATTCTAATATTTTATTATTTTATTCTATTATTTTATTATTCTATTATTTTATTATTATTTTATTCTATTATTATTTTATTCTATTATTATTTTATTATTTTATTCTATTATTTTAGGCAATGACAAGGGATTGGATTTGTACAGGAAGGCGGCCGACGGGTCTCTGTGGCTCTGCTTTACTCATCTCTGCACGTTATCATGGATTTCATATAAATGCAGTCGATATAGCTCATGTAAACTTTTTATATTTAAAATAAATTGTTTTTCCATCAAAAGTTTATAAAAACTCTGCCATAGAAAAATATTTCAGCTTGTATATATATACTTTAAAGATTGAGGAGATTATAAACGAGTGAAAGATGAAGGAATGGATGCATGGAGATGAAATGAAGGAATGACTATGAGATGAAGAAATGTATAAGAAAATTAGAAATATGCAGAGAGAAATGAAATTCTTGAGAAATTATTTCTTCCCAAAGAAGCGAAAGAGGCTTGGAAAAAACTTTGTGAAAAAATAAATTGAAATTTTGAAAGATTTCTCATTGTTTCTTTGTAATCCTTTCAGCTTTTGATTTCTTTATTTTAAAAATATATCTTTTTTTCATTCGTTTTTCTCAGGATAGAAATTTATTTTTTATATTTTTTTCTATCCTCTCCATTGACGGCTTCTATTTGTACCAAAAATTTGTATTTTTCAGATTGTTAGAATTGGAGGTCCCACATTGATGCGTCGACTCTCAGAATTTCAACACACATCGACTGCTCAGTTAACGGCTGAAGAATTTGAATCTGCAGATTTATCAAATTTACCAATTTTACGTGGACCTCCTTGCTATGAACAAGCCAAAAGAAAAAGTTTAACTTCCTCTCTTTCCTCTAGTAAATTGATAATTTATTTGTTTTCTTCATTGTGTCAGAGGGGAGGGAGAGAGAGGGAGGGGAGGGAGAGAGGTGGGGGAGAGAGAGGGAGGGAGAGAATAGGAGAGAGGTGGGGGAGAGAGAGAGAATAGGAGAGGGAGGGAGAGAATAGGAGAGAGAGCGAATAGGAGAGAGAGATGGAGAGAAGGCAAAGAAAATAAAAGGCAAAGAAATAAAAGAGAGGAGCATGGAAGGTAAAAAAAGGCTATAAACAAGAAGAGATAGTTGAGGGAGAGTATTCTATTTTGAAGTCTGTAGTTTTTTGCAATTGTTTTGCTTCTATTTGAGTTTTTAAAAAAAGTGAGAAACTTGAAATTTTGTTTGTAAATATCTTATCACATGTTGTTCTCCTTCTCAGAAGAGGTGGATTTAAGCTTAGAGACCGGCAATGAAAAGTCTACACTCCCTACTATTGAACAAATTGAAGAAACATCTTCAACTACTACAGGAGAAACATCTTTTCCTTCGTGTGCATTAAGTCATTTAAAAGGAAAAATTGCATTAGATGTCAGCAAAGAAGAACTCTGCAAGGATGTAAGTGTGTTCTCTGTATTTTAATAGAGGTTTTAAAGAAGAGGAGAGGAGTGGGAGAATGAAATACTATTTTAAAAATAAATTAAAATACTTGAACGATTTAAAGAATTACAATTTTGAAAGAAAGAGTGAGATAACAAAAGAATTCTCTCTCTTTCTTTCTCTCTCTACCTTCTACTCTCTCTTTCTACCCTCTACTCTTTCTTTCTATCCTCTACTCTCTCTTTCTACCCTCTTCTCTACCCTCTACTCTCTACTCTCTCCCCTCTAGCCTCTACTCTCTCCCCTCTACTCTCTACTCTCTCCCCTCTAGCCTGTACTCTCTCCCCTCTACTCTCTACTCTCTCCCCCCTATACCCACTACTCTCTTTCTACCCTCTCCCCTCTACTCTCTCCCCTCTCCTCTCTCCTCTCTACTCTCTCCCCTCTCCTCTCTCCTCTCTACTCTCTCTGTTTGTTATCCTTTAGAATCCCACCTCTGCAGATATTACACACTTAGCTGGCCGCGTGATGGATGCTGTAGGGGCAGCATTGCAGACCACACGAAAAGTAACTTCTTCTTCTACTGAAATTACATCTTCTTCTCCTCCTAAAGAGGAAGATGCGGCTGTAGGCATGGATTATTTAGAAGAATTATTAAAAGATGTACAAAAACATACTCAGAATTTTATTCCTGAGAGAGAAGAAATTATTTCTCAAGACTTTCAGGCTACAAACCCTCCTATGGATATTCCTTCCTCCTCTCTTTTTTCTCTCCCTTTGGAAAATCGTAGTACTGAAGCCTCCTCCTCATCACACCTTCCCTCGTCTTCTTATCCTCTCCTCTCATTGATGGGTAAAATGCATAATTATTTATTTATTTAAACAAAAATAGGATGTATTGAGAGAGAGGAGATGTGTGTGTGTGTATATATAAAGTTTTGTTTGAGTAGATATTTTAAGTTTCATTTTTGTTCTATAGTTTGCTTTTATTTCTATTTCTTGTAAAAAGAAAAACAATTTATATATATTTTTATTTTTATAAAGAGGATGCAATTCTATATACTTTGTTTACTATGCATATGTGAGACTATAGCACATCTTCATTTTTTTTATATCTATATTTATATATTTATATATATCTCTCTATATATATATCTCTCTCTCTATATATATATCTCTCTATCTCTCTATATCTCTCTCTCTATTTATATTTTGTATAGGAGCGGTAGAAGAGCCTCTGGAAGAAACATTGAGTGATGTGGATGAATCTGAGGTTATAGATATGCTTTTAAGTGAAAAGGAAAGTCAGATGAAAGCCTTTATATGGTAAAATAGAGAAGAAAAAGAAGAGTTTGAAGAGTATTGAGAAATAGTTGGATCAAAAAAGCAAAGAGAAAAAATCAAACGGAGAAAAAAAGGAAAGCAGCTGCATCCTTCGTTTCTCACTGTCCATTAAAGACGAAGAAAGAAGATAATTTTATGAAAGAGTTTGCTTGTATTTACTTTTTTTTGATAATTTCTTTGAGAAGTATTTGTTTTGCAGGGATGAGGTGAATAAAGATATCATTCCTGAAATACAACGAAGAGCAAACGAGAAGAAACGAAAACAGCAAGAAATGGATAATCAATCAGAAAAAAAGTAAGTACAAAACGTACTCATTATTTGAAATGCAATTTATATTCATAGAATGTAAATAAATGATACATTTTTGCATAAAGAGAGAGAGTTGAGAGAGAGAGAGAGTTGTGTAAGAGAGAGAGTTGTGTAAGAGAGAGAGTTGTGTAAGAGAGAGAGAGTTGTGTAAGAGAGAGAGAGTTGTGTAAGAGAGAGAGAGTTGTGTAAGAGAGAGAGAGTTGAGAGAGAATTGTGAAACAGTTGAGAGAGAATTGAGAGAGAATTGAGAGAGAGTTGAGAAAGATAGAGAGTTGTGAGATATATATATATAGAGAGAGATATATAGAGAGAGTGTATGAAAGTAGAAAATTTCAACATACAACTGGATGTGAAAAAAGAAAGATTTGTAGTGAATATTTTGGTTGTATAGAAGTATTTTCATTATATTTTCTATTAATTTTTAGACGAAGATCTACCAAAGGAAAAAAAGGATATGAGCTTCCTCCTGCAGATTCGGTAAATCCTTCTTTTGTGTGTATAATCAAAATTTTGATAAGAATTTTAATTCTATAATCATTTTAAAATTATAAGAGACTTTTTCCAAAAAGTGTGTAGAATAGATAGATCTCTCTATGAAAATCATATCCACTAAAAATTTTATTTCTTCTTGGTTTCATATATCCCATTTTTCTTGCTGGTTAAATCTTCTATAGGCAGCAGATTCTGTCAAGTTGGCTTTACAGCGGTCTGGAAAAGGAATATTTCATCGTATGAATCATGATGTCTTAGAATCTCTCTTTTCAGATCGCTCCATGCTTGTAGAATAGATGAAACTCTACAATGGGCCATATCTTCTTCCTCGCTTCTGCCTATCAAAATCAAAGCTATTTGTGACACTCGTTCCTCTTCTTTCATTCCTACTGGAGAAGCTATGAAAATTTTATTTTAAAGAAGAGGAGACACGGATGCCAAAAATGGCTCAACATTTGATATATCTTTGCTCATTCAAACCTTTGGATCTTTTGTATTTTTTAATTTTTATCTTTAGTTTTTTCATCTATTTTCGTTTCTTCATCTTTTCCTCTTTTTTTTGTTTTTCTTCTCCTTCCTCCTCTCACCCCTTTCCTCTCCTTCCCCTCTCACCCCTTTCCTCTCCTTCTTCTCTCACCCCTTTCCTCTCATTCCCCTCTCATCCCTTTCCTCTCATTCCCCTTTCCTCTCACCCCTTTCCTCTCATTCCCCTTTCCTCTCCCTCCCCTCTCACCCCTTTTCTCTCCCTCCCCTCTCACCCCTTTTCTCCTCTCTATTTGGTGTGTTTCTTTTGTTCTTTGTATGCTTCGATAAGAAATTGCAATTAGAAGCCATTATATGAAGAATGAGAGAATAAAATTATATTTTTTTGTTTGTGCATACATCTCAATGATTTTTGGCACTGTATGTACATACTCCATGGAGTAGTATTATTAAATTTTTTTTTTTTTTTAATAATAAAATGCATGTTTCATTGTGTAGCATGAAGAGACGAAGCCCAATATCTTAAGAATTTGTAGAAAATATTAAAATTTTACGTAGGAATGAAATTATAGTAGAAAGGATTACAAAAGAGAAGCAATCGAATATCTGAATTATTTTTGGAAATTTTGAATGCTCTCTTAATTTGTATACGATTGGATATATCCTTTTCATCTAAAACAGTAAGTATGAAATATATCCAAGAGGATGTATGCAACAAAGGAAACATTCTCTTATCTTTCTCTACACTCTCGAGGAGGGATTATTCCAAAAAAAATGAATTCCATTTCACATAGAGAGAGAACTTCTGGATGTATTATTCATTTCCACTTTTTTTTATAGATAAAAGTGGGATAATTCAATTTTATGAATATAAGAAAGTTGGATAATTTATGGCCAAAAAAAAAATTCCTTTTAGGAAAATTCAGAAATTCTAAGAGTTTTATTCATACTGTAAAAATTCTTATTTAAAAAAAATTCCAAGAATGATATATAAAATCTAAACATAGTGGAGAATATTCCATTGTTATTGTACATACACAGAGTCTCCTTCAAAAGATATTTGCATGCATTTATTTGAAAGGAGAATTTTTTTAAAGAGAAACATTTGAGTAAAACAAACTTTATTTTTTACTTCTATTTCCAGAGAAAAATAATTTTATACTAGAAAATTTTCATTTTTAAAAACACTTTGGATTTTAGTTAAAAGAATGGCTTCTATCTTGAAGCATGCATCTCTCTGTTTCATTTCATCCAAGAAAGTGTTTTACAGTTTTTCTAATCTCTGATATCTTTTAATTATTTTCCTTCATGGAAGGCTCCCAATGGATATAAATATTTCAAGAGTTCTTGTCCAAATCTATAATTAGAATCAAAAGAGAAATAGCATCAAAATGATGAAACTCTATAAATAGAATCAAAAGATATATATAAAAATTAAATTAAATGAGTGGATTCTTTTGGTAATAATTTTGTACTAAACTATTACCTTTATAAACTGTCTCCTCTCTCTTTTGATTTGAAGAGATGCATCGTTCTCTCTCTTTCATCTTAAATCTATACGGTTTTATGAATCATAGATTTTTTTTTACACCCCTCTCATCTTTTGGAATTCTTCTTTTTTTACAAATTAAAAAAAAAAATTTATTTTTAAACCAAAGAATGACTTTAGATCCTCAAAATGCCATTTTGTTTTGACATTTTTTTTTCCAAACTTATAGGTGTACATACACGTACTTAAAACAATCTGGAATTCCATCGAGGCAATCTTCTTCTTCTTCAGGGGTCCACTTAGACGCTAAGGCATCAATTCGAGTCTTCACATCTTCTTTTATAAGATTTGTATCTTCCTTCTAAAATAAAAGAGAAGTAGGAATTCATCGATAGGGATAGATTAAAAATGGAATCTTTTCATGAATATATCCACTAAAAATTGAAAATTTTGATTCCTAAACTTCCAATACAAAACTTCTATCCATTAACTATTGAAAATTTTGATTCCTAAACTTCCAATTCAAAACTTCTATCCAAAAAAAAAAAAATTAAAACATAATCTCCACAGGATGAGAGAATACTACAATAGAAAAAATAATTATAATAACTGCAATGCAAACTCCTGTTCCACCCAAAAACACATTGATGATGCAATTACTGAAAGTAGGAAAAGAAAAGAATAAAATATATCGAAAAAAACAAATGAAAAAACCCACCAAGATATAGAATTTTAAATTATAACCCTCAAGAAGGCGTTTAGATATTTCTTTGCCAATAAGACGGCCACCCGCACCATGTGCAAAATAAATATTGTAGTAATGTGTAATGAATTGAGGGATACTACTAAGAGATAAATATTTTAAATGCTGAAAAAAAAAAATTTACACACCAAAATGCTGTCTTTTCATTTAAAAAAGTAATTCAGGATGCTTTCTTTCAGCAAGAAAATAAATTTTGCTTTCGCATACTAAGAATATGTTTCTACAGCAAACAAACTAAAGAGTATATGCAAATAGTAGTAGCAGATACAA
The DNA here is from genome assembly GCA_015476325.1 of Cardiosporidium cionae. NCBI lineage: Eukaryota > Apicomplexa > Aconoidasida > Nephromycida > Cardiosporidium > Cardiosporidium cionae. Next base: position 54,653 of record JADAQX010000150.1, on the reverse strand, counting down.
AGCAGAACAGACACTGCATTGAGAAAATAGAACGGCCACAAAGTAAGCAAATACGATGTACATACAACGTTTTAGTAAACAAAAATTTGAAATATGATAACGTTTTAATGGCCAAAAGGTGGAGCTTCGCTAAAATAGGAAGACACGAGAGAATCGATTTTTTGGAGAAAGAAACAGAGGTTGAGAAAATAGTGGGAACTTCTAGAGAGAGGGTGATGCTAGCTTTGTTAAACTACGAACAAGAAATAGACACTATCATTCCAAATTAAAAGTGCAAATCAGGTAATACAAATAGGAATAAAAAAATTATTGGGTAGTCTGCATTTTATTTCTCCTGTGTGGACACACTTGCAAAAATACATGTAGATAAAACATAGCCTAGTCGTACTATTAAGACACATGTACCATACAGAGGAGTAAGGCTCGGTTTATAAATATTAAATCAAGGAAACAACAAAAATGGTATTTCACTGCACACTGTAAAGAAAAAATCAACTGTATGTACACTATGTAACATACATCGGCATACGCCCTTCCAGCATGCCCAACAGTTAAGCTACTATCACAATCCTCTGGAAAGTGTTCTATCATCCACTGAATATCCAATTTAAGAGCATCATGCAATTCGATTCCAGTATTTCTTAAAGGCTGTGAGATACATAGCAAGCAAAAAAAAATAGTAAAGCAAAAACACACTTGTTGTTTTTTTGTTTCAAGTATACTAAGGGGCACGAAAAAAATGTTCACTCCAGACTCGCCAGAATTTGTACATACATTCAAAAGCACGAGCACCACTTTAAGGGATAAATTGCACACACGAGGAGGGAAAGCATTGCACATGAAAATACTAACCTCAAATCTTGTGTGCGTGTTCACAATGTCTTCTAACATATTGAAGACACAGCACGAATCTATCAAAAATTGGAAAAACGCCTTTCGATCTGCAGTCACTGGGGGTAGGATATCGGTAGGATGCATCTCCATCGTAGTTTTACGAAGCCGATCCCTCACAAAGCTGGTTTCGGCAGGCAGGCTAGCAGAGTCAAAAATGGAGACCATTTTAGACGGCGGGAAAAAATTACGCTCCCCGGAACTACGTCTGGAGGATAAATAGCTCGAAAACATTGATGCGACTTGAATATATTTTTGAGAAGAGTGAACAAATTGTCGTTGAGAAGGAAATTTTGGGGTGCTAAGTGTAGGAACTAACAAAAACCCAACGGTGGGCATACAGTTACGCGCACACTTGCGAGATAAGATGTGAGCACCTATAGAATTACTAGAGGGGCAAGAAAGGAGAGCTTTAAATTGGGGAACTTGTTGATGATTGACAATAGACACCGAAAAAGTATTTTCTATTGCCAGATGCAAAAAGAAACAGAAAACAAATAAAGCAAACATTTACGCAAGTAATCCGGTGTACCTTGTTCAATTGCAGCTTTTTTGAAAGAATAATAAGACAGATTGATACGCATGCAACAGAATCAGTTTTAGCCGCAACGTGCCCAGTCATGAAGCTACATTAGAATCGCTTATACCTGTAAACTAACAGCAGGCGGTTTGTATTGTAACATAACGTAAATGTAAGAGATACATGGCACTACTGACACATGTCGTCGGGTTCCCACACCAAGAGTTAGGCGGAAGAGAAGACGTTAATTAGGATTAATATTCATGCGTTTCGAAAGCACACTCTGTAATTCGAGGAGCTTATTGGTTATTACGAAGGATATTTTTGAGCAGTATTATTCTACATTTTTATGCGTATATTTTAATGGGATTTTCCTCTAATGCTGGCGCTCAATCTTCATGTTTACTGCACATCTTATTGCCAAAAACTATGCTTTCTTGCATGTGCAGTAGAAAAATATATTCTGAAGAATATAGTTAGAGTTCCATTTTTTTATTTTCGACAAAATATAGGAAACGAACCAATTATGAAATACAATAGACAAGGAATAGAAACTAGCGAAACAAAACTGCACTGCCTCATATAGCATATTCCCTGCCTTTTCTTTCTTATATTTTTCTCAAAAATAGACCTACTTTTTAAATTCCCTCTCGATTGAAGTATAAATTTTTTAAACAACATTATTGTATAAGTGGCAGTAGCGCAGTTGCCTTGGAACTATATCTACAAAAAGTCCAGATCTTTCTTACAGCAGTGCTACAAACAAACGCCTCAAAGCATTAACGGCAATTTTTCTATTTTATAAAATTGGAATTTGGTTTCCGTATCAATACAATGCTCCTCTGCAATGAATGTAGCATGCTTTCGAAGGATTTATAACCAGGGTGAGTACAAAAATATGTCAAATGTCCATTTGCTATGCTATTCCTTTACTGGAAATATACTAGCCACTCTGACGCAGTACTATTCAATGCAGAATCTTTCATATAGTGAAATAGTATTAACGGGAATGAACACGTTCAGTCAGGTTAAATAGACCACCTTATAGCAGAAAAAAAAATTCTAAACATTCCAAGTAGCAACGAAGAACAGAAGGCAAAATGCTGACTGCTAAAAACATCAACGGTGAATAAAAAATCTCTCTTTACTTCATCTAAAGGAGCATGTATGCGTCGCGCATGTGAAGAGTGTCTAATAGCCTCCGATAAAAGTCATTTAACAAAGCAAAACACTAAAATAAATCATCAAAAAGGAGAATTATTTTTTATCAGTATTTTAACGAAAACAAAAAGCTATAATCAATAACTGAATGCTGTTTCACGCCGCATTTGCAAAACTTTTTATTTCAATACGATTACCGAGGGTGGTAGGATACACAATTGTCGTAAATCGTGCATGAGTAATATCTACGTACCCTCACATACAAACCTTAGTTTAAACATAACTTGTTGCACTTGGACATAAATATTGCGGTAGAAACAAATTAAGCACTGCATTATTTAATTGCCATTTAAGTAAGGCTGTTACAGTTACCGAGGCAATTTCAAGCATTCCAAAAGCTTGTGTTACAGTTTTTTCAGATCTTGTGGACACGCCTCCCTATACAGTAAATTTCTTATGAGATATTGCTTAGGCAAACTATTATTTTTCATACGTGGAAGACAAATTTTGTGCGAAATTGATAAAAGATTGCACATAAATATTTCTACGTTTACACACGCGCTATGCTTTATAATAAGAAAATCGAGGGTTTGAGGTGTACAGGAACCTAATCTCTTCACGAACTGGCAATTATTGAACGAGTTAAAATATATTTTTGGTAGTATTCAGATTAAATAAAGAATAATTAAAAACAGAAACTTGGCAGCATTTCTCGATCCTGAGGGCTGCTTCCAACGAATGCAATAAAGCATTTAATAGCTAAAAAAGCATTAACGCATGGCCTTTACTATAGAATCCAACCCCGTCCACTTTCAATCAAATCGCAAGTGACATTTTCACTGTCATTGTAACGAAGCGAAAATCAGACAGCGCAAAACCTGCGCACAGGATCTAAAGATAGCGACCATGTGATACTGACACACGATTGACACAACAAGAATGCTCGAGAGTTTTAGTGTGTGTGTCAAGTTTAGTTAAGTTTTTAAGTTCTTAGTTTTAGTAGTTTTTAATTATCTATGTAAAAGATACATTTTCTTAGTTATCTATGAATTCTACTTGGTGAAATGTAATTAGGGAATACCTATTACAATATGCAGTAAAATATCATAAGTTAGAAAATATTATGATGAAAAGTATTTTTACCTTTTGTGTTACACACAAGTTCCGATACAAATATGCTATCGAGTGTTTTATCATCGTGTATTCATCATATGGCTCATGCGTGTGCAATTGTATCCTTTTCTAGTATATTATTTTAGTCAATGAGCGAAGTAAGGAATTTACATAGGAATTATTAATGTGTGCGTCTGCAGACTTAAGAAAGAGAGCGAGTGGCAATATAATGCAATTGTGAGATGAAAGCTCTCCACATAGTGTATCTGTTGCGGTTATGAAACAGAACGCATGGTAGTAACTTTTGATTCGTAGAAGTCAGACCTTACCTTGTTAAGCCGTTACGACAGAGCCAGAGGGAGAGACGAATAATACCAAGAGACCCATAGGTTGATTACATGTAGTAGTGAAGGTGCGTAGAGGTTTTGATGGAGGATCGAGTTGGGCTGTCGACACCCGTAAGTTACGAGTTTATTATTAGCACGACCACTCTGAGGTTGATGAGCTAGCTTAGTTGCTCTAGTTTTTCGTTACTCTTATTCTATTTTCGATGGAAGATTATTAAAGATTAAACGAATGAATCTGGTGAGAAATAAGTATATCCACGCTCTCAAGCAATTAACAATCTAATAGTATAGGAAAGATAAGAAGTACGCAATTGATTGGAAGAATCGTGTAGCCGCAGTCGATGAATCTCGACTGGCAAATCTTGGGAATAAAATATTACTTTAAAAAAACCCTAGATTACAATCATTATCGAGAGGGATAGAAAAGGAAAGAATGTTAATCAAGCGCCGCTACTTCAGCTCTAATCAGTAAACATCTTTGGCAAAGTTTTCCTAAACGATCAATGCATTTTACTTTCATTGGCGGCAGCCGGTCTATTTCATGTTATCAACAGGTAGAATGTTGCTTTTAGGACCGACAGCACCATGAGACAATTAATAAGCTGTTCCATAGAAGAGTGCAGTGTAAACCTTTATGAAGCATTGCGATAGCAAAACATTCTATTTTGAATAGATTGAAATGAAATAGGCTCTATTTCTATTTGCCTTACAATCCCGTCCCGTTGTATTTCCTCTTTTTACTTATTTTATCAAATTTAAGCTGCATCAATTGATTTTTCAATTTTTCAGATTGCAACGGTAAAGCTTCCAGAAGTTGCGTAGTCACATACTTCGTGGGAATATAAGATAGTGCATACTCACAATGCTTTGCAATAATACCCAAATAGGCCACAGCTTTTCCTGTACACTCGCAATAAAATACACAAGATAAGTAAAAAAACATTTTACCTTGGCACTCGCGAAAATTGAACATAGAAAAGAAAAGAAATTTGCTAGCCTCAGCAATAAAACCAGAAGACCTAAAGTAATTTTTTAGCAGTATAAAATAAATAAATTTTTCTAATACTTTAATTACAGCATTCTCATGAGCAATAACTGTAAAAATTCCCAATCAACAAAGGAACCCATTTTTTCATTAAATTATAGAAAATATTTTTCAACTACAACAATTCAGAAAACCATAAATTCAGCCGTATTGTACCTCTCTTAGGTGATCCTGGAGGAAAATACTCCAGAAGTGAAGCACATTCCACCAAAACGCGCGAAAAGATATACGCAGTTAAGCCATTTTGCAGTAAAAGCTGATGATACAATCGTTTGGTTATTTCAGTGGTATTTTCCAGAGTCGATAGTACTTCTTCTAGAGATAATAAGAAGTTTGCAATATGTTTGAAGCAGTGCAAATTCATATCGATCACACTCTCGGGTCGCTTGTCGGATAGTTTCCTACAAGATAGCAAAATGAGAGAACAATTATTTAAAAGCTGTAATAAAATATATTTTTTCACTCTAAATAGGATGCAGCATCTTTCTGTAATGGGGAAAACAGGGGTTCTCCCCTTGAGAATGTATCCAATCAAGATCATATTCTTCAGTGCCATTTCACCCCGCTATGCAAGCCAAACTATACCCATCTACACACTCTTTTCTCAAAAATAAAGCCAAACCTTCGTTTTCGACTAAAAATATCTATAAGTTTACAGAGAGATTCCAAAGGAAGTTCGTCCTTTCGAATAATGCAGTATAGAAGAACATCGCAATACGACAAGGAGGTCACTTCAGGCAAGGATTCTAAAATGGAAGAAACAGCTGAAAAACATCGCTCAAGCGATACGGCAGAAAGAGATAAGCATATCTGTAAGAGAAACACACAAATTAAAAGTCAACGATTGAAACAAGCAGCCTACCAAAATGCGTTAGATTTTGAAGAGCGAAGTATTAACGCTTTTAATAAATAAATTTTGATAAGAAAAATTGGGATGATTGTGAAAAGGCAAGCGTGACCTAGTTTAGGCAGAATAAAAAAAGATCTTACTAATCAACAACCAACAGGGCTATGAAAAATATTCCTCGAAGAAAAAAAAAAATCAAAAAATAAGTAAAAACAGTTATAAACGTCTACTACTCTCTCTCCATCACTACTATCACTACTTAAACTGCTGCACTGTACGCTTGCTTCCATCTCTACTCTTTAAATCATGGGTATACAAACACACACCCTTGATATGCTTTTCTTACAATGGCAGTTCTTGCCAAAGAAAATAGTATGACCTATCTTTTTTTCATGAAATTTGTACTCATAAGACATGCAAACAAAAAGTGTAAATACTAAAAGTACAAGCTCACACTTATGCATGGAATAGTACCGTTTTTAAATGCTTTTGGAGCATGCCTTGCACTGTATGAAACTCTTGATTCTCACAAGAAGCAAATGGAAGCAAACACTCCAACAGAAGTGGGGCATGCTCTGGGGAACTAAAATTGAGAAGTGGAGGCTCTAACAATAAACGAAGCCATTGATAGCAGAGAGAGGATATCGTGGCATTGCCTTTATCATGTTGGAGAAGATCCGGATGAGACACACAATGTAGAAGTCTGCAATGATGAGAATAAAAGGCAGACGAAAGAGAAGATGAACTCTCCCTATCCCCGCAATTTTTAAAGAGGGCCAAACTATTTTCTGCACACAAGAACGAAACAATGTATCAACAAACACCACAGCATTCATAAAAAAAATTAAATAAAAAGGTAATGCTTGCAAAGAATAATAAAAGAACAAGTTGTGAAGCAGATGTAACAAAAAAACCAAAAATAATTCCATGAAGATTGCAGATTTTCTCTATTTCATGCTCTACCAAGGCGTAGTGTACTTCAAAGAAAATTTTGCAGTTCAAAATGATAAGATAGAACACAAAATTAAGATGAACGCAGAAATTCTTCCCATTTCACATGGAAAGACGTACTGCAGCCATCTAAAGCTAGGGCTCCAACAAAAAGAGAAATGCAATAAAAGTAGGGATACTAAATTCCGGAAAATAGCCTCTCTCTCTATAATTTAACAATGAACACTAGAGCCATGCAACTGTGTCAATAGTAGAATAAAAAGATACCCTACAAACTACTGGCAAACTCGTAAGTCTTCAAAAGTAACAAGAAATCATTGAGATGACCAATAGGGATCAAATAAAGCGTCGAATAAAACCTATTGGCCAGTCTATTCAGTGTATCCCATCGTTTGATGTAATTTTTCAAACTACGAGTCTATACTACATCAATAGAAAAGAGATGAGCTGCTGACCTAATTTATGTATACTCTTTGTTCGAAAAATTCGTGAAAATTCACAGAGATCTTCCCATAGATCTTGATGACTTCTAAGAACAATCAGCCAGCATTCCATGAGTTCTGCAAGAAGCTCAATATCAAGCATCTCAAAGTGCTCAACAAAAATTTGTGCGGAGAGCTGCAAACCTGTTAATATCAACACAGAAGAATAAAGTTGAAAAGAATGCAAGAAAACAAGCAAAAACAGAAATAGCTAACATTTTCCTTCTTAAAAATAGAACACAATGCAAAGAATTCTTCTCTTTACGTTTCTAGAGGCCCTCTAACTGCTAAGTTTTATCCAAAAAATAAAATCTCCTCAAGTATAGAGAGGCAACCCCATTTATACTAGAAGTAAAAATAATTAGAATGTACATGCGGCTGGCTATTGATACAAACTATAAGAGAGTTAGACTACAAAATAAAGTAAAATAGACAAAAAGCATACAAAGGTATACAAATCGCAGTCTATAACAAAAATGCATGAAAAGAAAAAGAGAGACTGCCTTCAAAGTCAGAGAAATCAACCAATACATAAAAAGCTGCTGTGTTCTATACAAGGAAAAATAGGCATCCCATAAATAAAAATCTCCCACTCAGAAGATGCAAAGAAGAAGAAGAAGAAGCCTGTACCCTCCTGTAGACCCTAAATGCATTTTTTCTTGGAAAATTTTTACAGTTTTCTCAAACTTTGAGAAAAAAAACAGTAGGAATTTTGGAATTCTGGTTTAAATATACACATTGAACAGAAACTGTAAGCAAACCGGTATGCACTTCATCATTCTCAGGGAGAGAAGGTTCAAAGAGTAGACGACGGGCACGTCTAACAAAGGCGTATATATCATGGGAGGTCCATTTTATAGGGGAAAATAAAATACGAAGAACGGCACGCTATATACAAGCAGAGAGGAGCAAAACTACTTGATATAGTAATTCATTTTTAAATAGACAAAAAGCATCAAATTAAGGCGATCAGAAGAGCACAAATCGGTGGGGATAAAAATGGCTTCCCATAGTCTATAGATTTAACAAACGTTCTACTCTTGCAGTGAGAATTTTTTTGATTTATCGCCTACATTTATATATTTCTCAAGTCTTCAATAGTAATTAAAACGACTCCACAGTAGTTATAACCTTGAAGACGTTCAAAAAATAAAAGCAGCACTCAGAGAAGGCCAAAGGAGGACTCAGGGCCTCGTGAAGGCAGAAATATACAAAAAATAGTTTTCATATAAGGGTAAAAAGCGCTTCCACAGCCATCATAGCAGCTTACCCATGCCTAGAATAGCCCCTTTTGGCTTACATAGACAGTATAAATACTAGAAAACAGGCAACATGGATCTTTAAAAGTAAATTTTAAGAGAAGAAAATAGGAAAATATCGTAGCCTAGAGGCAGATGCATGATGCTAAAGAGGAGACATGCGACGTTTTTTGAAACTAGTACAGGATTCCTCTCATTCACCCTCTTTAAAAATCTTATTGCAGTCGATATTCCTTCATCTCTTACTAGAAACCTCCAAACCTCCTACATGTACGAAAGAAATAAGGAAATAAGGCAAATTTTCTGAGAAATCATCGATAGGCGTCGCCTAAATAATATACTACAACGCAACGATTAGAAATAGACAGCAATCTATAAAGGAGAAATATCAACGAATCCAATCCTTTAAAAAATGAATTTTACGTTCACTCCTTTCCATACCTCAAAAACTGTAGGATCTGCCGAACCTAAAGAAAGCATAGCCGAGGGGAGAACGCGGAGTTGTGCTCCTGGAAGTTGATCCATATAGTCCACTAAGAGAGCTTTTAGAGTGATTCTCTCCTTAGTATCCAACTTTTTCAGATTAGAACAGATATGCACACCTTTGCAAAGCACAAGCAACTCAGGCGTTTCTGTTAGACGAAGATAAATTTCTTGAAAAAAACGCAAATTAAGTGCATCCGTAAACCTAAAAATAATAAAAGCAAGTGCATTTCTTTCTTTTTAAGAGGAACTAGTTTGAAACAATGAGAGGAGTTATAAAAAAATGTGTGATGCATAAGACATCCATGTACCCAAAATATAATAAAAAAGTGAGTGAGAACCCTATAAACAGACGTGAAGCAAATGCGAGAGGTATATCTTAGACGTATCACAGACTCATGAAAAGAAATGATTCTGATAAAAGTTTTTGCAATAAAATGTATGCATACTATGACTAAACCTTTGTATTCTTTTCTGACGGCAAACAGATAGGAAACTGTTTTTTACAACTGTTTAGCTATTAGTATATACATTTGGGATAAGAAATAAATACAAGAAAAAGGAAAAGGGGGTACTATTTTCTTTTAAAAAACCAGTCCTTGCCATACGAATAGACTAAGTATTGAGAGATATACGTATCTACCCATCCATGTACTATAAAATGGCAAACTTTGGCATACATTTCAGAAAATTCTTTATTCCTCATTCGCATTACTATATATGATTCTGCAATATTAAAAAGAGATATCGAATCCAGGGAAGCGAATCGATGTGATATTTCTCGATGAAAGCCATCAATAACTTCAGAATTTGTCAAGTTTGCATATAAAAGGAGTTTTAAAGACTGAGTAAACTGTAAGCATTGACAGCACAAACTCTTTGAATACTATTCATGAATTCATATCGCAAGAATAATCTCAGTGTGTCCAAATCCATTGGGAAGGAGAGCACTGGCTAGCAATCAACATTGAAGTACTCGCCCCTTTTTCTATTTTTGGTTTAATATGTACTAAGGTATTACAATATTTCTGAAAATTATTCTTTGATTAGTAGAAATGCTGATTCTATCGATACATTCATCTAAATTACATACTTTAAGATAATCGTTCTAGAAACATAAATCATGCAAACACTATGATATTGAACAAAATAAGGTTGACCTGTAGATGATTCATGCGAGGAAATCCTTGGTACAATGTTTTCCGTAAAGTTTCAAGATTTACATTATTGGCTTTTAAAGCATGCCGACAGTGCGCACTGACATCATCCAAGAAATTTAACAATACAGGAAGAGGAAGAGTTGGTGAAAGAAAGTTGATTTGAGTGACAGCTGCATTCCATTGACATAGTGATTGGGAAGATATCCTAATTAAAAAATCTAGAAAGCGTCTCAAACTGTTCTGCGCATTTCCATCTACTGGAAGAAAAAATTGGGATGCCACTGGAAGGGGACATGCCACAGAGTTTGTGGAGAATCGGGTAGAGAAAGAGTATTTATGCAGAGTGTACAGCCCCGCAGGTGCTTCATGATTCCATCGCAATGATGAAATTGTCCTCAAAGATTTGAAGGCAAGGCATGGCAGTGAAGCAGTTCGTACAATCATAAGGAAAGGGTGATGGCATAAAGTTTTTGAAGCGGAAGAAACACACGCATCCCTAAACATCACAAACAATCGGCCGCTGCTGTAAAAACCGTACATCCGAGTTGATTACATGATGAAAGAAAGTGGATGATAAGCTCTTCAAACAAATATTGAAAATGCTGACAGAAACAGACACATCACTGTAGAGTTTCTTAGCTGAGCGCTAGAGGAAGGCATGCAAAGATTAAATTTCCCAGTGACTTTAATAGCGACGAAGTAAGGAAAGTGGGGTACAAAATGGAAAGTGGCTGACATGGTCTAACCTAATGGAGTAACAAGTAATCGAAGTATCGCTGTATTTAAAAAAGAAACTGTTAAGAAATGAATATAATTGTTGTAAACTATAACAACGAGTCCAGACAATGATTTGTAAGGAACAGCCACTAAGTAAGGCAAATGTGATGCAGCAACGTTTAAGGTGAAAAGCTTTCGGGAATGGAAGTACTGTATTTCAAAAACTGCGAGACATGTTTTGCTGTATAAAATTGTTCATATTCTTCTGATGAATCAAAAGGTCAACACCCGAGGATGGGTTCAGACCAGCATATTCTACAATTTCCCCTTCACCGAGTCCGCACGCAATCGCTTCAATTGGGTTGACTGATATAATGGCAAAATGTAGCTCAAGTTTGTCCTTGCAATATTTATATTCCCTTTTCCATAATTCATTGAAAAAAGTATCTCATTTTGTCTCTGACAGAGGGCAATATACGTATTTTACCGTTTTAAATTTCCAACCATCGCTTACAATTGTTACAGCATGTTGTGGTAGATCAAATTACAAATAAAATTACAATTACCAAAGATACGTAAGTGGCGGAGAATTAAATGACATTAAACAATATTTTTATAAAAAAATGCCATTAATGCATTATGCAAAGAGAAATGCTCATTCCCATCTAAAAGGACAAGATTCATTGTAAACACCAAGTATTGGCTAATAGCACGCATCTCACACATAATGCTATAGACATTGTTAAAGCTATTAACAAAATACTTAAATTAGCATGAAGTAATCTACTAAGCAAAGAGAAACAAGACAATTTAGGAAGTTTTCTGCTTCGACGAAGTTATCCACGCCGGTGCGCAGAAAATTTTTAGCAAGAGTGACAGAGTGCAGCTCCCTTATCAGTACAAACGTCGAAAAAATTCTGCTGTTCTTTCTGGTGTAACATGTATACGGAAGTAATGGTAGTTGCTTCTACGCATACGCAGAGTGTATGGTTTTTGAGAGAATGCTTTCTCACTTTGAAAAATGATTTAATTGAAGTGTTTCACTGCAATTACAATACCTGCATTCTTGTAGCGGCTGATTGTTGCCATTGTTCTCGATTACAAATTACAATGGCGGCCCAGTAAAGAAAGAATAAAAGGGTTTCGATTTAATTACAGAACTAAGTTCCAAATACATTTTTGCAATTTTAAAAAGTTACTGTGCGTCATTTCAATTTTAAAAACTGACGCAAGTCATGTTACAATGCCTTTTTTAAGAGAAAATGTCGCACGGTTTATAATTGAAATAGAAGCTTTCATTGCGTTACAGAAACGCGAGAACGTCCGCTTGAAAATGATAAATAATTCCATATCTACATCCATGAAGACATTTTCAGTAATTTTGAGGTGCTGCAAAACCTCTGGTGAATAAAGAAATGAGTTTCACCAGCCAACAGGAAGGAAATGGTCGCTCCCTCCCATAATTACATTAGTGATTTTAGTGTGATATTTTTAGCTGCAAAAGCTCTTTGTAAGACTGTACGCCAGAAGTTTAATTCACATGGTGTAAAATTAAGTTCATATCAAAATTCCCTTGAGATCTATATAATGGGGAATACTTTAGTGCGTAAAATCTAGAACAAAAATGCGTATTCCTATCTTACTTTTAAAAAAAGATGCAACGCATTCCATAATTTTTTCATTGAAAATTAAATTTTTAACACTTTCAATTCGTTGCTGCCAAGAGCTGCTTTTGCCAGTGAATCAAACAGTATCACCTTCATCTGCATCACAACATAGAACGATTATACATACTCATACAACTCTGTAATAAGGTACTTGAATAGTGAAGTAGTATAACGTCTAATGGTACCTAGATAGAATATTGATATTACCTTGAGTCGATTCTTTCATCGCACGCGCCTTTGCATCCTCCAAGTGTTTTTTTTCCTTTGAAAAAGTGAGTGACATGAAAATAAGTCATAAGAAGCTTTCGCAAACATTTTTCCATGCTACTATGATTGAAATTTAAAATAAAATTTACAGATATGATGAAAATACTTTTAAAAAAATCATTCCCTGTGTCCATTTTTTCAAAACTACTACGCGTAGTAGCCTATGATAATAAGGAAGTATTCACTATCAGAGACTCTTCATACTCCACAACTTTTCTGCCAATCAAAGTAACACAAATTACTATGCTACTCCTACTACTAGATTAGGAAGCATTTTTTGGGTGTTCTTCAACAATTATTCTACATATAACGAGATTGGGAATAGACTAAGATTGCAACCTTTTATAACACATGATAGAGCTCATAAACGTATTCCAAGATTCCATTGGATTAACATGCGTACGTTTAGGAGGGAAGAACAACACCTTTTTGTGCTTGAAATTAGTATGCCTCTCTTTGAAAAGAAATTCAGAGAATTGGATACATATACTTACAAGAAAAGCTTGCTTAGCGGCTTCAATTTGATCTCGCAACTGAATATAAAAACTGCTACGCAATTCCCCTTCTTTTTTTGATTCTTGCTCAATCTTCATATTCAGTAATTCAATTTTCTCTTGCAAAACATTTAATTTATCTTCCTCTGCACGCCATTAATTCATAGATAAAACATCATTTCCTCAAAGTTACGTCTTTCCCAATGGATTAAAAAAATGTAAAATTTTCATAGACATAGCAGCCACTTGGATATGCCAGTGCAAAAATGAAACTGATGATCTCTAATAAAAACTAAAATCTGTAGACTTTTGGTGCTTTCTATTCTTCTTTCTACAAATCAACATACTATATATGAATTTCCCATTCAAAAATGGTTACAATTAGGATTACAACGAAGTGCATCCTCGAGAGATAAAATGGCTGTAAGTACATCAAAATAACACTGAAAATAGTTTCTTGAAAAAAATCAAAAGGCAGCTAGGATTTGATACGTATCGTTATGAAGTCCAAACATGTTTCCCTCTTGTCAATCGTATTCCATTTTCTAACCTGAGAATCCACTATACATGAGATGCGCACGCTGTCTAGCTGTCATACGCCCGTATTTCGAAGCAGGAGGTTCAAATTGAGGTTCATCTTCAGGAAGAATTGAAAAAGATTTTTCTAACAAGGATCTATTCAAAAGAAATATGAAAATAACATAGAAAGCAGAATTTAGACTAGCAGTATCCCAGAGGGTCCTACTTATACACGAATAGCAAAACATCAAGGGTACCCCAAATCCATGGTATAACTCTCTAGAAAATATGCTGCATTGTTTTGAATGCATTCTTTTAATTCTTGAAAGATATGTGATATACAAAGTAGAAGCGTGATGAACCTAGAAAGCCTACAATTTTGAAAATTGCATTTAGAAACTTGTTTCACGTCATACTAAGCTATTCCCATTCATCAGAATGCGTACTGTATAACGTTGTAAGTGCCTGTAATCTTCTTCTTGACAGATTTTTCAGTATGGTCATTTTGACCTGCAGAGCAATCCAAAGGCATGTATAAGAGATTATTTATGTTTTGTATTTATAATTTTAAAGAATTTCTACTGCCTCCACCGGTATGGAAACATCACTTCTAGCACAAGAATTTTCCAGGCATCACAGAACGTTTAGTAAGATTTTTCCAAGAAAATTTCACTGTGTGGAATACTATTATATGAAATTAAAACTCTGCATGCCATGAAACTTGGATGAAAAACGATGTTTTCATTTTTTATCAAAATTTTTATAAAAGAATCCAAGGCTTTTGTATACACCTAAGAAAAATACTAAGAATCACAAGAAAAAATGCGTACAAACTTATTGTGAGGATTGCGCTCTTTATTTTAGATTTTGGGATAAAAATAGAAGAGTAAAAACAGTAGAAAATCTACAAAAATAGGCATTTGGAGGTAATAAAGAAAATTTGGACACAACTCTAAAAGGAAAAAAATTTTATACATCAAATAACATCTACAAAGCCTAGGAGAAAATAACATTTGACACCCCAAATAAATTTATTAAGACATCTCCATGCTTCTCTAAAGATGAGATATGTCGACATTTACATAGACTGTAATTCCGTTTTCTACAGGTGTATATACACCGTGAAAATTGAAAAGGGAGAAGGCAAACATTGCCTTCCAGCCACGTTCTTTTATAGTTTCTTAAACGTCTGCATGATGCAATCTCTACAACTCTGAAGTTCTTCTCATACAACACACACATTCTCGAAGAGAGGCTAACCCAATTGTTGTAGTATATCTGGAACAGAAATATTCCTGCACAAGTAGAATGAAAGACACGCACCCACATAAAATACAATAGTATACATACAGCAAAGCAAGAAATTTGAAACAGGATAGGAGATCGTGACGGTGTCTACTGAAAGGGAGAAGGATATATAACTATCTATGATGAATACGTTATAGTAGATACAAAGGAGAGCAGGGGACGCTCAGGGTGTGTGCCCCTCTCTCTTTCATTATAAAAAAAATCAAATCCTGTTTCGTTTAGATTACCTTGGTGGAAATTACTATTCTTTCTTTTCTTTAATTTTCTCTCCAAAGGGTTGTTTATTCTCATCTTGCATTCACTCTTAATACAGGTATCAACATAAGAGAGAGAATGAAAAAATTCTAGTTCATGCAATTGTAATTACAGAGTGTATTCATAAGAGAGTATTCCTCCAAAAACAAAAACCTCTAGTAAAAAACAAAATTTGCAAAGAAAAAAGTGCTACAGTCACAAAATTAGTACACCAAAACTATATGTTTATATTTTTATCCAATGCTCATTGAAGACTAATGAAATGAATAGATGTATGAAGATGAAGAGCGTAGCTCAAAATGTGATTTTTATTGCAAACAAATACATACAAGAACTGTGCAAACGATGTTAGCATTCTATTTCTGAATCTCACCTATTAAATAATTCATTCGTTTCTTTCAAAAATTTTGATTTTACGGCATCATCGCCAATAAGATCCGTGGAACGCTAAAATCCATCCAAAAAATTTTGTTTGCCGCAAAAAAAGTAAGAAATTTTGAAATAAAAGATAAGCACAGAGCCGATAGAAATTTGGAAACATATTTTTGGGTTTTATAAATTGCTTCAATCATTCATTTTTGAAATTTACAAAACATTTTTAACCAGAAATTCCAAATAAAAGTGTTCACAAAGTATGTATCTCGATAGTTTATTTTTTAAAGCAATAGAAAAAAAGAGATAACAAAACACAACACCCCTTACAATTTCAGAGTTTTAACACGCTGTACATTGCTTTGTCAAGAAATTTTTGTAAATAAGAATATACTTTTATGTACAATCCCTCAGCTAAAAAAAAAATTTCACAAGAGAAAAAATAATAGATGGCATACATCCAAAGCACCTGTAGTTTCAACAGCCAATAGAGATGTGCAATCTTTCGTTTTGATAATCTAGCCATCGTTGCACTTTGTGTAACTAAAGAATAAAATAAATAAAAATTCCACTCCCTACGAATATATCAAAGAGGATATAAAAAGAAAATAGGATGAAAATTCATCCCTTTTGAGGATGCGTTATGCTGAAAAATAAAAAGACATACCCTTTTTTTCGATTCGAAGGCGATCTTTCAATAGCTATAAATAAAATATGAAAAATAGGCAGAAGCATACGCAATGAATCACATTTAGGGTTCAAATATAGAAGAAAAAATATCAAATCTTCACAAGAAATTTTACAAACAACGTCAGCAACAAAATTTCGCAATTTCTGTTGATATAAATACGTAAATGTAGTGTACGTACAGCTCTTCGTTTTTTATCATCAAAAATACGCTGATGAATCGCCTCCTTTCGCCGAAGTCTCTCTGATTTCAAAAAATTAAAGAAATAAAATTATAATAGCCATTCTATGCAGAAAGCTACAAATGGCTTCTCCATTATCAAATTTATATTATTAGAAGTATGAACATAATTACTATAGAAATGAGCAAAATTATGCAGTAAGAAATCCTACTCTTTTAATTGTTTCAAAAAAATGAAATTTTACAATTTATCCGAAATAAAAAATCTTAAATGAAGGGAAAAAAAAAATTTTCCCAGGCGTTCACCCTTGACAAACGTACAGATACGATAAAATTTAAAAATTACAAAATTTTTCATGCTGTAAATTCTTCTTATAAAAATATTCATGAAGTTTGAAATTTTGTAGGGGTCACGTAAGTAGTCAAAGACTTGCATGTGGAGAAATGCTACTTTGTGAAAGAAATTGCAACAAAATCTCTATATGAATCAATGATTGAAACACTTTTTCTTTAATGCCTAATAGAAATTTAATGGATTTTAATTACTTTTATTGAATTTTTACCTTCTTTTTCTTTATAAAGCTGTTCCTTTTGTATCTTTTGCTCCTCCTCGGTCACTTCAGAAAGTTTTTGAAGATATTGTGCACGATAAATTTTTCTAAGGTCAATCATCTGATCAATTAAATGCAACGTAGAATGTTTGAGCACACTTTATCCCAACTATGTAAGCAAAAGATAACGTTTTAGCTGTATTTCATAGTGTACAATATCCGTGTGAGATAAAATTTGGAGAACAAGTAAGGCTTTATGGGCTGTAGCATATCCTAACAGGTACAAATAGTTTTCAATAAATGCAGACTATACTGCTTTAGAGATATATAAATATATATAGTGATTTTGGTCTACTACAAGTGAATGCAGCAGCAAAATAAGAAGAATAAAACACATAGATTAGGCATAGAGGTGAATTTAATGAAACAAAATAGTTTGTGAATTCAACCAACTTGTCTTTCCCATACGAAAAGTTCAGCTTGGAAGGGAGTAATGCCAGGTCTAAGTTTTGCGTGAAGTTGTTGCTGCTCAGCTTTTTCACTTAAAAGAAAATGTAGACGATGTTCGAGCGCAGCTGGGCTAACTTTTGGTACACCTTCCACACGTTGGAGGATTGTTGGGGTGTATGTCTTAGCAACAGGGATAATACTAAGCCAATATGCAGACAATGTGATGATACATACAACCATTCAAAAAATTAAGTAGTATACAAAATTGGGATGGAAATGAAATAATTACGCATATTCCAAGCAGAGTATAAACTTTGTAATGAAACAGTCGGTTATCTAAATTACTCATTTTTTTGCATTTTTGATATACTATTCTGCTATTACAACAATACATAGTAATAGAACGATTGGCGTGTCCGTGATGCAACTCAGGGGAAACAGGCATTATTTTTAATTATCAAGAATTATGCAAAAAGTAACTAGGAACCATTCGTTTTGAGGGAATTTAAATGAATTAGCTGTAATGTCCTACAATTTGGGGAAATAATTTTCGATTTTGCTTTTTGTTGAGTACTAATAGATTTCCAATGGAAACAAATTTGCTTTTGCTTTGTTATGCATATATCCTTTTTTTATCTTATCACTCACAGAACAAATTTCTATCGAGCTAAATGAATTCGCTTATAACTTGGATAGTTTCTCCACTAACTTCATTTAAGAAAATACGTAACAAATCATTACCGTGGTGGAGGAAGCATATCGAAAGCACGAGCTTTCTCTCGTAATCGCACAAAACGGCGAGTAGGGTTTTCAAACGGCCCAGTCGTGACGCGTGGTTTTTCACGCATTTCTGCGCGCTTAAACTTTCCAGGTGGCTTGAGGAAGCGAGAAGCGGAAAGCAAGCGATACCGCAAAGCAAGAGAGTGTTCTACTCCTATAGAAGCTGACATTGTGGCAATGTAAAGCGTAAAGTTCCATCAAAATGGAAACAGTCTAATATCTGCCGATGGGAAGGCTACAATTAGCACATGTTACATTCCTTCTACATATAGCAACAGTTACATTTCAGCGCTCGACGAGGAATTCTTGAAGCGGTAAATGATGATTATAGCTGCACATTACTCAAGTAAAATTAGCAAGCATTCTGTCAGAAGGACATGTTCAATACAAATTCGAAATGAAAAAAATGCCATTTCTGATTGATCTAGAAAAAGAACGGATTATGTCCTTTTAGTGTCATGATGTAACATAATTCAAAAATGAGGTGAACCGCTTTTGAAGTGTATAGGCACACAATCTAGCAAAGCTACTGCGGTCTCTGTACACTCCTATAAAAACGCTTACGAATGCCAGATTACAAAAAGGAATTGCTAGAGTGTTAAATGGCTAGTAAAACAAGCGAGAAGAGGCTGCATGCGCGGTCATGGATTTATGCAGCATGAGAGAGCTTTTTACGTGAGATAAATCATTTTGTTTCCTTATTTTGTCCAACGAAAGTTCCTGGTTTCTTTAAATGATGCTTTTAGAATTAATAGCACCACTACAACTTTGTCCAACGAAAGTTCCTGGTTTCTTTAAATGATGCTTTTAGAATTAATAGCACCACTACAACTTTGTCCATTACTTATTTTTTACAAAAACCTAGTATTCAGTCTAATTCAATGAAGGATTTGACTTTTGCATAGAACTGTTTGTTGAGCAAAGAAAAGGTTTAAAACATTTCAACTCAAAAGTACGTAATCATAATATTGCTCATCTTTCCTTTAATTCGGTGATGCTTTTAAATGTAGCGAAGGAGCAATGTGAACACCTTTATCCGGTATAAAGATGAAAAGCCGCGCTAGCAGTGATTATTGTATCGAAAAGCTTGCCATGAGAAAAGTTAAATAATAGGTAGCGACTCCGCGGTCTATGTTCCATTCGCTAGGATCCAAATATTGTCTGAAAATGTCGTGGGCTTTTTGCATTAACACTCCCTCTTTATATTGAAACGTAATGGCCCAAAAACCGTCTATTTTACATCACAAGAACGCTAACGGGCAGTAAACACAGCGTAACCTTGACAATAGTAGATGTTCGCTCACAAAAATATGCGTGCTTCAAGCGATGAGCAGTGGCATTGTACGTCTGCATGTATCATTGATTTCAATTGAAGTTCCCTTTAAATAAATTGACTGATAAATATTTTGTTGACGGCATCGGAGAGGAACCTATTTTATCCCTGTATGGCTGCTTACGCAAGTTTTATAGATGGATCATTCCCTAAAATATCTCCTATGCTTCTGTAATGGTATGTTTCTGAAAGTAGATTGAAACTCCATACTTGTGACGACGTCATAATTGAAATATGTTTTTGATGCTAGCGGCAATGGTAGCACTGCCAACGGTTGCATTAGCTTAGTCAACTTGTAAGGATTACTTTCTTATTTACAACAAGGAGGGACTGCACCGTACGCACTCTTTTGGCATGCTCGCATGATATAAAATAGATTCAAGTTTTTTTACTATCTTGGTTATCAATAATTATATTTGAAGATGTGACGTAGGATTACGTACAAAAATATATAATGGCCAGGTTAATGCTTAAACTATCCTAGCTAAATCATAGCAGAAATGATGAAATTAAAGTTGATCAAATTACATATCGGCAACATTCCACATATGCGCCATAGCTTTTTCATGTTTGCTTTTATGAATTTCCTGAATGCAAAGATGATACACTTTGGGATAGAAAAACTCAAACAGGTTTTGATCAAACTTTAATTAAGATTATTTCAGCGCATGTGATCACACTTTGAATATATTTGCACTCAAGAACACAATGATAGGATTTGCAAAATCTATTGGCTAGAGTATGCAAACTGTAAACATCGTACCAATATTCGGCGCTCTTCAAAGCCATTCCCACGAACGACACCATCCCAGCGATAGCCTGGCTTGATATGGAATCGATTAGGAGGTGCAGGAAATCTACAAACTGGCGACTTATTTTCTGAATTAAAAGTTAAGTCAAAACAATACTAGACGCATGAAACGCTCAACAAACAATAAAAATAACATCAGATGCACTGTTTGTATATTTAAAAAATAGGCATACTATTTGAGCGAAAAAACAAATGTAATGCATATCCTGTATCGTAAAACGGAGACAACACTCTAAACATATGCAATTAAAATCTGGTGGAAAAATTTCCTCAGTTCAATAAAAAATGAACACGAATCGTTGTAAGGCAATTAAAAATAATATTGCCTCTAAACCATGCCTCACTTAGCTTCACCAACACCCACACATCCAACAAATTACACATAACATGGATTCATGTACGTACACGCCACCATGCCCATGAATAGACGATGTAACTCCCATCAAAAAAGTAGCAAACATCACAGCCTCGCTGGGTATACTATAAATAATCTATAAAAAATGTAAATTAGCAGAAACTATCCGTGGTTATATAAGTACCCGCCATTTGGTCTTTCTTCTCAGGGATAGTCTCGTTCAATGCCTTCAACATAGGATCACCCCATCGCTGTTGATTACGTAATTCACCATCCATTTCCTTGTCAATTTCATACCTAACCATTCAGTAAAAAACAAAAGATTGGACAAAAATGCAGTCTCTTTGCAAATTCTACTCTAAATCGCACTCTGATACCCTCCAAATAAGAGAAACGACTGCATTTTCATTATTTCTATCTTCAACACAAAAACACAGATGTGATTAAAGTTTTTACATGCACGTTCAATTTTGAACCAAATATATATATATTCTTCAATGGAGTAGGCAATAAACATGATTTCTACCTTGCCAGAGGTTCTTTGGCAAGTTTAGCCTCTTCTTGCTGGCGTGAAACCGCTTCTTGCTTTTGAACTAATCCAGTACCCCACTCTAAGACCTGCACAAAAAGATTGCACACATATTTCTACATAAAATGGCGTTTCTTGACACAAGGAATATTGCTCTGTCATAGGGGCTATAAAAGAAATTTCTCATAGCGTATGAAGAATAAAAAAAACTATGAAAATGATGCAACCTTGTCCATAGTAGACACCCTCCTCGTGAAATGCGAGTAGTACAAAGAGCTAACAACCAGTCTATAAGAATGACTCAAAACGTAGCCTCATATATATATAAACCAAGTTTCAACAGGAAAGCAAATTCTACATGGAAGAAGGAAAAACAAACGCCTTTCCTAATCGCATTGGTTTCCCATGGGTGATGTATGTACAGTAGGAGATTTCTAAACATACCTGAGGAGCTACTTTTTCCTTTTTTCGTTTCTTCTTCTTCTCCTAAAAATGGAGCAAACGTGTGTACATAGGAATGAACATGAGTCTCGTTTTATATAATAAAAAAAGTTTCTCAAAAAATCCATGCACTTTCTCCATTAAAACGATATGTTGCACGCTCTATACATGACCCACACAGTAAAATTTTAATCCATTATGAAACTATCTCCTTTTTCTCTCGTAAACTATACTTGTAATCCCATCTACAGAACACGTTCTACAAAACCTATAAATTTTTTATAGCTACCTCTCACAGTTGAGCAATCCATAAAGAAGGAAAATGCACTCATGTGGACACAGAAGATAAGAAAAACAAAGACACTGCAAAACTTTTTAAAAGGGAAAAAAGTGTTTACTCAGTGAATAATATGTACATCAAACACTGCAAACCTCGAGTTTCAACCATTCCGCTCGACTAATAACCTTCCCTTCTTTGTTTCGATAAATAACTGCGGGAGGCGCATCGCCACTCTCTACAGCTGGTGGATGATCTCTTTCATCTACCCTAATTTTTCCAACACAAAGAGACAAAATTAAGAAATTCTCTAAATAAATAAGCGACAGCGGAGGATATCCATATTTTATCTAAACATGTATACAAAAAGAAATGACTCTCTGTATATATTAAATGGCCAGAGAAGAAAGGTACCTGCCTTCACACTCGATAAATTGGAGAAGAGGACCCAACTCTCCCTCAAAAATTAGAAACTGCACTCTATAAAAAGGAGAATCTGCCACCCTTAACACCCAGTAGTAGTATGATGAGGAGACATCCACAACGTGAGAAAGGATATGTATCTATAAAATGATTCTAACCTGCTACGAGTCATAGAGGAAGATGCATCTGCCATGGGTTCTGCTCAGTAGTTCAAAAGCAAGAAAATGAATACACAGAAAATGGATATGCCATGCAAGGTTTGAAAAAATGCAATTCATCTCTATCATAACATGAAAATGTTTTCTGGTAGGATTCAGAATCTGTATATTGTACAAAAAAATTGTTCCTGCCTCTGATAAAATATAGATTCTTATATACAAAACCGTAGCTATCGTTTCATTAAGAAATATCAAATATGAAACCAGAGAGAAATCAATGGAGCCTTAGATAATATAAAATTCTCAGCATATTTTAATCACAAACCCAAATGTGCTTTAAAGTTATATAAAATTGGAGTTTCAAATAATTCATTACGCACTCTCATTACAATGCAAGAAGAAAAAGTAGGAAGAGTAGCAGCATACTCTAAAATTCGCCTACCTCGCTTCGTCTCAAAAGCATAGGAGATATCTTCATCACCACTACCTCCTGCATAGGAAAACTGTGCTAAATCTCTCTCTTTTTCACCCCTTCTCGGATGAGGGGGAGATAAATCTCTCTCCACTTCCTCCTTTCTTCGACGAGGAGGAGATAAATCTCTCTCCACTTCCTCCTTTCTTCGACGAGAGGGAGATAAATCTCTCTCTTTTTCACCCTTTCTTCGACGAGGAGGAGATAAATCTCTCTCCACTTCCTCCTTTCTTCGACGAGGGGGAGATAAATCTCTCTCTTTTTCACCCTTTCTTCGACGAAGGAGAGATAAATCTCTCTCTTTTTCATCTTTTCTTCGACGAGGGGGAGATAAATCTCTCTCTTTTTCACCCTTTCTTCGACGAGGGGGAGATAAATCTTTCTCCCCTTCTTCCATTCTTCGACGAGGGGGAGATAAATCTCTCTCCACTTCCTCCATTCTTCGACGAGGGGGAGATAAATCTCTCTCTTTTTCACCCTTTCTTCGACGAAGGAGAGATAAATCTCTCTCCCCTTCTTCCATTCTTCGACGAGGGGGAGATAAATATCTCTCTTTTTCATCTTTTCTTCGACGAGGGGGAGATAAATCTCTCTCCCCTTCCTCCTTTCTTCGACGAGGAGGAGACAGATCCTTATTAAAATCATCACGCCATCTAGTATTGGAGCAAAGCTTCTCATTCTCGGCTAACTCTACTGGTACAACCTCAATTTTGTACTGCTCCCTACACTGAGGATTATTTTCCTGTGATAAATATTTCTGTGCACTGCCTTGGTTTGTTGATTTTCTTGCTACTTCCAGAGGTGCGCCACCGGCTTGTGAGGACGCTGTAGTGGCTACAATAGCAGCATCCTCAGAGCGTATTTTCTTTAAAAAGTTATTAACCTCATAAGTTGAAAAGCCAAGAGATCGCCCATTATCTGGATCAACGATAATTGGTTGATTTTCTTCCTCTTCACCACTACTTGCTTCTTCAGCAAGAGGTAAGCCTAGCAGCGTTTTCATCCGTTTCTTTGGAAGAGGAATGTCAATTTCCTCCTCAATGAGTTTCAAATGGCTAGAAAATGATTGCTTTCTGTGAACTGAACTGCGCTTCTTTTCTGACCGCGCTGCACGAGACCGTTGCATAACCGAAGAGACTGTTCCAATGGTTGCTTTTGCATGAGGTGCTCGTTTATCCTCTCCAAATGAGTAAAAGACACACCCTTCTGCTTCATGCGGGTCCTTCTTAGTCATGTATTTCCGCAAATAGCTCAACTTGGTAGATTCCATGGTGTGTCAATATTTTTTACCTTGCTTTTGAATCTCCATCTAGATTAAGGGAAGAAATGAATTACAAAATTCAGCAGATCTAACGTAGAATAAAAAGTAGCAAAAAAAAGGTAAACACGTGGGCACAATAAGTTTTTCGCGCATGCCTTCTAAAAAAAGGTGAAGATAGAGCAGAAGTACGAAATGATCACAACCTTATTTAAACAACAGGAAAAAAAGGCTGAGCGCATACTTGAAGCGGAGGAATGAATAAAAACGCAAGCATTTCTGTTTTTTAAAAGCGTAACAAACACACTGGTGCGCAAGAAAGAAGAATTCATACTATCATGGTATAGTTGGAAACCTTAAAAAAATCGCAGAATACGCTCTTCCTCGGTTTCTCGAGTAAAAGCGATTGCAATTAACCATGCAAAAGTTGCCCAAAACGCAGCTTCCTTTCCAGGCGACGGGCAGAGAAGGTGGTGGTGCAGCACATTTTCAGCTGGGGTTAATTGCGCCATTTTTCATTAGAGAAATGTGCAGTTTCGCAATGATAAGCTTTCCTGCTTTTTTCTTTTAATCTCGAATTCTGTCTATTCATGCAGATGAAAGATACAAATTGCTGTCAATTTAACAAAGCAAAATATCACATTGCCCTTGGTTCTTCACGAGTTAGTACCACTGTCAGTACACTTGATTCTCGCTGATTCAAATTTTGAAACAACTTCCACGAAAGGAATTTGTAACGAGAATAATTTTACTGAAAGAAATAGATGCAATTTTACCCTTGGGTTTCAATTGATGTACTGATGCGAATCATTCTATGCTTTCCAAAACTGTGAGGTCTACAGAGTCCAAATGTAGCTTATTCTTTTCTCCATAATAATAGGGGAAACTTTCTGTTGTGCTGAAGTATTGCGGGTGGAGTAGACTTAATCGTTATTGCGGTTTTCTTGAAGATTTTATTTGCTGCACCTCACCTTGGCGCGGCTGAAACTTCTCTTTGGTTTGCGTTAACTTAGGCAATGATCATATTGCTAAGTAAAAGAAATGAGGAAGTTCATATAGAACTTTTGAAACGGTACTGCGTAGACAAACTTCAGATTATTTCTGTTATATCCAAATATATATACAAGTAGAACGAAATTCAGGATGATGGGTCAACACTCGAGTATTCAATAATCCCAATTAAAGTAAGAACATTTTACATTTGTTAACATAATTGGAATGTCGTAATTTAAAAGAAATTGATGACCTTTTCCCAAAAAAGCAACTTAACTCTGCACATATCTATTTGCACCTATGCAAAAAGCTTTCTCTGAAATACAATGTAAAAATTGTTTGTACCATATCTAGAAGCTCTTGAAACTTAAAACGGCTAATGCTCAACTTTATTGCAATTATGGCATTATTAACGCTACTTCAAGCTAGATTAAACATATATTTATTGGGAAACTGCTGAGTTTCACATGGAGTTTTTCCTTAGGGTAAAGTACTTATCTAAATTTATTTCAAAACACATCTCAATGAAGCACTCAAAAAGCCCTGTGTTTGTATGTCACAAATTGTTATTTAACCAGAAAGAGAAATTCAAAATAAAGTTTCGGTGTTTTGTGTTAGACACAGGGTAAGAACAACAAACAACATGACTATGATTTGTTAGCAGATAAAAGCAAATGTAAGCATGGCGGCAACAACAACTAATGCTGCTCATTTATCGATTGGGAAGCTTTGATTATTATATTAATGCAAAGACTATAAACAAACTTTAGCATTAACTCTTCTTAAATTAAAAAAAAAGGTAACTTGTTTGTACTACGAAAATTTATATTTCGTTGTTCGAAGTATAATATTTACCAGAATGTTTTCAAGTTTAGCGCGAGATATGTAAAATTTACATTTTGTTAAAAGATTGACACATTTAAATAGCGTATATCATTACAGAAAAATGTTGTTCTGTCACCTTTTCATTACTGAATGAAGAAAATACCATCATACGTTGTAACTTTCGAAGACTTTCAGCGAGATAGTATAGCAAGAATTCCTTATGGCAGAGTCGCTCTCTTTTCGAAATAAGCTTAAAGCATTCCCTCATCTCTAATAGCATGCTATTGAGTTTACATTAAAATTAAAGCATAATTAATGCGAATGTATGCAAAAGCTTTGAAATTAATGCACATAAAAAAAACATGGGAAATTAGATGGCTGCTTTCTCTCGCGTTCCTCTCTACACGCTGGTGAATCTGGGGGATGGGCTAGTTTTCAAGTAAATCAGCCTTTTGAAGATTTTTGCCTGTAAGCAGTTGAACATCTAGATTATCCATCAGAATAACCATGATACACACAAACTAAATGGGAGATACGTGAACAATGAATATGTTTGAAAACTTTCTCAATCGTTCTGTCTGACGGGTTACCAATACATTAAGTGAAATTTTATCTTTCGCAGTGGTTACTTTCTTCCTGTTTACGGTAAATCTTCACAGATTCTCAAGTGCTCTGAGACTTCTCCATCTCTCCTTTATGTGTTTTCATTATGGTCCACATACCCCGATGAAAGTCGGATAAGGTTAGGCGGCATTTCCCTTTTTTCTCCTTTTTGTATCCTAATGGTAAGACGAATAATTGCCGCGTTTTCATTGGGCGGTTCCTAATCGAAGTGTACAGGAAGAGGCTGCCCTTTTTATACCCCTTCACTAAAGGATGAACCATACAGCAGCGACGCAAATATTCCAGAGGGCAGCTGCCATTGTTGAATCCGCCTTAAGTGGGCACTCAGAAGATACCATTCCATTGGAAGCATTTTCCACGCCATGTCGTTTAAAATCTTATCAAAAGGTTGTACGTTATGCCCCTCTAGTAAAATGCGCAATAGGGGTATACATGCTACTTGCTTTTTGCGAAATTCCCTCTTGGAAAGCGCCACATGGTCTGGCTTATTCTTATGCTGACCGGAAGCGTCCTTATGATGGATCAACAACTTCACTTGCTTCGAATTCCTCCAGAATTCAATGTGGAGAAGAAAAGCCTCTTACCTCTATTATTTTCAGCGATTTTGGTTGGCATGGCAGCACTACTGTACATCCTCTCAAGGATGGCTTTGGGCGCAAAAGGTTACAATCGTCACAAAATCGAATTCAAGCGGATGAGGTGGATACTATAGACATACATAAGAAGGATGAACTGGAATGGTTAGGAGATGCGAAATTAAAGCGGATCCCCTCAAAGCAAGCTTTAGCAATGGAATTCTTAATTATTTCTGAATGGCTTCCCCTTGTAAATTACTATGGTATGCAGAAACTTTATATATATTTTGACGTAAGTTTAGAGTAGCATCCTTTATAAAAATTGCATAAAATAGAGAGATTTGGGGGTTTTTAGGCAATAGCAATGTACAGAGGAGAGCATTGGGGCAGGAGGTAAGCGTTGGCACAGAATCCATGTATCATTTCATCTATGAGTAATTTTACGCATTACTTCTAATCTGTACTTCGTTTTCATCTTCATGGATTTCAATTTTCTGCATATATCTTACTGAAAGCATCCTCTGCCTTTTAGCTGTATGCATGCATCAGCCTCATGATTTCTAAATACGGAATCGTGGAAATAACTTGAGAAACACGTTTTTGAGATAAATTAATAAAGTATGATCAAGTGAATACTAGAAATAACCGTATCATAATGCTCTAGGCTCATTACTATGCCTGCTTTGTCTCAATGTTTTTACATTACCATTTCGAATGTTTATAGGGGCCTCTTCGTCTAAACGTATGCGAAATTTCTCTATAAATTTGACTTCCTCCTCCTTCCCCACGCATACATCGGGAAATTCAACAATTTTTCTATTTATTGGGAATCCTGTGATCATTCTCTGTATTGAAGCGGTTTGTCTATGTATTATAGTATGGTATGTAATACATCGTGTATATTCTTTTGGTCAAATTCAAGCCAGCGCTTATGCCGTTATTCTCTTATCGATCGTCGCTCTCCTCGATATCGGCACCCTCTTGTTGAGTGGCTATGGTATACTGGCTCTACTTTGGAGAATTTTTGCATGGTTTTGTGGATTTCCATCAAAAAGGATGTCTCTTTTCTATCTCTCTCGTCTTCTTCGTCCAGTTATCTTTTGTTTGTGTAATTTTTCTCTCCGTCGTATCATCGCTAGTATTTTCTGGACTCTTTATAAGGTAGGAATGGGTGATAGAGTATATATAAGGAGAAAAATGTTTTAAAGTCTTAGTATCACATTTCAAAAAATAGCATCTCCTGTGTATCTCATCGTTTATGATGCTCTTTGATGGACAGAGAAGAATCCTGGACAAAGTAGCTGACGTAAATTGGCTATAAAAAATAGAATGAAGTATTTATGAAGTAAATGACGATTTATTTTTTATAAATGTTGGACTTTATCGTTATTTTTATTTGTATACATATGTAGAGAATGCTTAATTCCATTGCTAGTATCTCTCTTATCTTGCTGTGTTGTCGATTTAACTGGATTTTTGAATCTGAGTATATTTTTTTACACCTTGACTCATTTTCATTCCTCTTGAAATAACTTTTCTTATTTTTTGTATTATGAACTCTGTTGATCCATTATGAAGATTTTCAGTATCTACTTTTTGTTGCTCTGTCTATGTAATACAATTCACATACATTCTACTCATAAAAATAATGTGTATAAAAAAAGTATATTCCATTCTTTCTATTTAATCCTTTTGTGTGTGGAAATTAAATCCTCTTCATGAGAAATATTTATTTTCAAAACATTTCTCATGAAGAGGATTTTATTTCCACACTCAAAGATGTAAAACTTTTAATTTGCGGTGAAACTGAAACTACTTCAAAATAGGATAGACTTTCTCTACAATGCTTAAAGAAATTTTGTTTTTGCTGCAGTTTAGAATGTTTTAAAGATGAAAGAAATGGAAACTTTCTCCATTGTATGAAAAATATATCAAAAATATTAAAATGAATGCGTTAAGGATGATTTTTTCTCTTTTTTTTCTTCTTTATGCGTTTCATTTACTTAAATGAAACGCATACTCTTAATTTCTTTCCTAGAAAAGTTTATATTCCTTTTTTTTAACAAAATAAACTTTTTAGGTAAGAGAAATTTTTGCCGCCATTCTCCTTAGCATTTTGCTCTTCGATTGGTGGGGAATTATTTTCTTTTCTGGTACTGTTGGCCATGAGCAATTTGGATCATTTTCTCGTGGATTTCTTTCTCTTCTTATGATGATTTCTACAGCTAATTTTCGTGAGGTGAGAATCCACTGCAGGGTGGTTCAAAACAAATTCCATTTTGTTAGTTTCTCTCTTTTTTTTGCAATTTTTTAATTCTACAGAACTTTATACTTGTTTTAATAGTACTTTTTTTTATATAGAGAACGTGTTGAAATAGTATGAAAGAATTATATATATGTTTTATATTTATTCTTTTTTTAAAATTTTTTTTTCTCCAATTATCTGATAATACTTTATTTTTTATATTTTTTTCTTCTCCAATTATCTAATACTCTATTTTTTAATATAATTTTTTTTTTGTAGGTTATTCTTCCTGGATATGCTGCCCATCCTGCCTCTTCCATCTTCTTTGTATTATTTTATTTAATTGTTGAAATCTTACTGCTGGGACTTCTTACTGCTGCATTATATAGTGCTTACAGAGGAGAACATGGAAAAGTAAGTAAAAATATATCCATTTTATTAGAAAATTTTCTTTTATTATTCTATTTTTCAAATTTAGTTTATTTATAAAATCGAGTCTATGTTGAAACGGAATGAAAATTTTATAGAAAAATACTATTTCTCAGAAGAATTACAAAATAAAACATTTTTATGATAATAGAATGTATTTGATTATAAGAAAATTATGAAATCTTCTTTTTTGTTCATTCTATAAAGAAGAAAATTTCGCCTTATTTTTTTTATTAATAATTTCCTCTCTTTTTCAAAGAGTTTCTTTTTTTAAAAAATTTAAAAAATGAAACTACGTTTTTATTATAAATGTTTATAATATTTATTTTTATTATTAATAAATACATATAATCTCTATTTTTTTTTTTCCTAATATTTAACAAATATATTTCATAACTCTACTTTTCACAAGACATTTCTGTGTAAAAAATATTTTTACTACTAAAAAATAATGAATACATATTTTACATATCCTTCTCTTCTTAATGTTTTATTAAAAATTATGAAGGAAAATTTTACAAAATTAAAAAAGAAATCACCTGAAAAATTCACAAACTCTATGCAGATACTTTTATTTTTCATTCTTTAAATTTTTTTCTCCAGCATGTTCTCCTCATGCTTCAAAATAGAAAACGTTATGTCAATGCTGCGTTTGATCTATTAAAAGATTCTGATCAATCTCTCTCCTTCATTCGATGGTGTGGATTTTATGAAGCCTATTGTAAGAGTGTATCCCTTTATTATCCTCAATGGTTTTGTAGTACGTGTTTTTATGTTTCATCATCAACTTATTGATTTTTTATTTTTGTGAGATATCCCATTGAAACACTTTAAAACATTTTTTCTACACAGAAATTATTTTAAAAAATGGAGCAAAGAAAAGAACCTTATGAGGGGGGAAGGGAAGGATGTACGTACAGGGAAACCGTCTTGACGGGGGGGGAGAGAGATGGGGGGGGGGAGCTATATATATAGAGAGAGAGAGAGAGAGAAGAGGAGAAAGGAGAGAGTAGAGAGAGAGGAGAGAGAGAAAGAGAGAGAGGAGAGAGAGAAAGAGAGAGAGGAGAGAAAGAGAGAGAGTAGAGAAAGAGAGAGAGGAAAGAGAGAGAGAGTAGAGAGAGAGAGTAGAGAGGTAGAGAGAGAGGAAGGAAAGAGAGACTAGAAAGAGAGGAAAAAAATGTATGTAAA
The DNA here is from genome assembly GCA_015476325.1 of Cardiosporidium cionae. Lineage (NCBI taxonomy): Eukaryota > Apicomplexa > Aconoidasida > Nephromycida > Cardiosporidium > Cardiosporidium cionae. The sequence continues at coordinate 23,210 of JADAQX010000150.1, read as the reverse complement.
AAATATCGAAATATGTTTTGAATAAGTTTAGAGAGTCAAACAAAATTACAAAGAAATGAGAAGAAATAATTATACACATACGAGTAAGAGATGTGAAAAAAAGGGAGGGATTGTATGCTCAGGTTTTAACATATTTATAGTTTTATAGTAAGCATGGCTTCTCCCATCTTGGTTTTGCAATTATGGAAAAGCAAAGCAAATGCAAACTTCTTCATTGAGAAAACTGTAGAAAACAAATAAAATTTCGAGAGGAAGTGCAAAGATTCATTTTCATTGTTTATTAAAAAAGATAAATTCTATATTATGCTTATAGTTTCATATGTTTTTATATTCTTTTTTTAGCCATTCTACAGAAAAATGATATGGATTTTGGATTCCTTTCTTCACCGTACGTATTTTTCTTTTATTCAAAACAAATTCTTTTGAAAGTTGTTTTTATTCCTTTCTTTGTATTTTTTGTTGTCATTCTTCTTGTATTTCTTCTTTTAAAAATTTTTTTCCATCGCATTTGTTTTCTTTTTTCATATATATTTTTAATTTTGCAAGCATAAGCAAAAGAAGAATGAAAATGGAATATATTTCATGGAAAGCAAAAATGTTAAAAGAGAAAAAAAAAGGAGAATATTTTTAAATTGAAGCGAAGAGAGGGAGAATGAGAATGTGAGAGAGAGTGAGAATATGAGAGAATGAGGTGAGAATGTGAGAGAGAGTGAGAATGTGAGAGAGTGAGGTGAGAATGAGAATGTGAGAGAATGAGGTGAGAATGTTAGAGTGAGGTGAGAATGAGAATGTGAGAGAGTGAGAATGAGAGTGAGACTATAAGAGGGTGAGGTGACACTGTGTGAGAATGAAAGAATGTGTATTGAAACAAAAAAGAATATGTTTTTGATATTTGTATGGGGTGTAATTTTGTTTTATATACTTTGTCTTTTAGTGAAGCCTTTGATGCATTGGATACTTTACAAAGAGGAATTTTGTACAGAGAAGATTTCCTGAGGATATTGGAGATGTATTCCTATACAAGTATATCCTTGCTTCCTATTATATAAATTTTACAAAGAGGATTTGATTTTTCTACATCTATAAGTGTGTATAGCCTATCTTTGTGTATGTCTATCTTTTTACCAGATTAGAAAGTTGAATTGAGAAGATAAAAAAAGAGAGAAGAAACAGTAATTGAGAGAGATAAAATTGCCAAAAAAAAAAATAGAGAAATCCAATACTGTAAAGAAAAAACAAGATCTCTATGCATAGCTTTTCCTTCTTTTTTATTTTTTTTAAAAATTTTTTTTGTTGGTTATATATTTCCCTACAAAGTATGAAGATTCCTACTGAATGTGTAGAAAAAAAAAATTAAAAGAATTTTCAACAAATTTAAAAAATTTTTTTTTTTTGCAAACATTTTTCCTTTTTTTTTTTAAAAATATTAAAAAAGTGATGCGTTGAAACTCTTTTTTCTTCTATTTTTTAAATAGATGCATTGAAATCCTCTGGTCTCGATAGATTTAATCCTCAACGATTTTCTTCACTATTTACACGTTTTCTCCATGCTTTACCCATCGATTCTTGTATTGATGGAGTAGTAGCGTTTGCTTTAGGCCTTACATTTCTCCAGGTATAAAGAAATGTAATATATATAAAATATAATTATAAAGAGAGATTGCTTTCAAGGGATGAGATATACCATGAAGAAGAGGGAGAAGTTTTCTATGGAATTTTTTTTATATAAAAATGAAGAAGAAGAAGAAAGAATTTATCTTTGCGTGTATATCTTGGATGCTTTCTTTATAAATTTTTTTTAATTTTCTTTTATATACTCAAAACTTTCTAATCTGTCACTCTTCTTCTTGTGATATTTCTATGATTATTTTAGAGTAACCTATTTTTTCTCTTCTTCTTCTTCTTCTCTACTATCCTGTAATATATATATCTTATATATATATATATTTTGGATATGCTTCAGACAATGGAAGTGGAATATCGATGGATGGGTGGATTCAGTCTTTCTTTTTCTAGTTCTCTGTGTACATTTCAAACATTTTTGAGTATTGCTTATATTGTGGGTGTTTTTTTGAAAATTATGAAATCTGGATTTCATTCTTTTTGGAATGATTCTTTCTGTCACAATAGGTAACAACAAATGTACATTTCTTTGAAAGAAATGGAAGTATTTTTTATTTTTATAAAAAACATCTATAGATGTTTCCTTGTTAGAAATAGTGGGATTATACATGTAGAATTGAGATGCTTTTACGTTAAATTTTTTTTTAATATAAAAATGGATAAAATGTTTCATGAACAATTTATTTTTCTAATCTTTTGTGGAAATATTTTTCTGTATTTATCGTTCATTTTCTATATTTTTTTTTATCCCATACGGATGGGCAGGATGGAAAATAAACAAAATATTTTTTTATAGTTTTATTCTGCTTGGATTTACTCTCAAAGTGTTTATATTGATGGATTTTATGGATTTTATCCCTCTATTTTTATCTATATACTATAGGGAAGTGTATTCTATGTTTTGATTGGAAAGAGAAGCAATCCTCTCTTTGCTCTCTTTTTATTTTGGAAATGTGAAGAGAGATTTCTTTCTCTTTTTCTCTCTTTTATATTTCTTTTTTCTTTCTCTCTTTTATATTTCTCTCTCTCTCTCTCTCTTTATTGAAATCTACAATCACTCCTAATCAAAATTTTAAAGGCACTATTTCATTACTTTTAATATAAAATACTTTCTATAAAACACATTCCATGATAGTATGAATTGCAGAGTGTTTTGCATAACCTCTATGGATATTTGTTTTAAAGGTTTGATAGTATACTCACCCTCTGCCTCATTGTATTGGAAATCAGTCAGTATACTTATGGATTTCCTACATCTCGTCCATTGGAAAATTGGTCCTCTCGTTGTCTTTTCTTTGTTAAAGTTTATTCTGGAATTCGTCTTGGTTTTAGAATACATCCTTTCCAGAGATTAGTACGTTTTATTACTTTTTTGAAAATATTAGAAATGGATTTTATAGTGTATATTACAAGGAGATGGAATTTTATTATTATTATTTAATTCGTTTGCAATGCGATGGAATTTTATTATTTTTTTTTATTTCAATTCTCAGATTTCTTCCCTTTTTAGCGTTTTGAAGGCATTTTATACGGTTTTGGGATTGCTGCTCATTATTTTTTACGTTTATGCCTCTTTGGGTACTCAGGTAAACCAAATAAGTGTATGTACACCGTAGAATATCTCATCTTTTAGAGTGTATTTCTTTTTTTTTTTAATCTATTGAAAAAGAAATGAATTCCCTCGTATTATTAATACTTCTTTCAACCTTTATTTTGCAAAGCGCTCCCCCTTTCTTTGAAATTAAATTCCATGGGCAAAGCTGTCTCAATAAATACCATCTTGGAGAAAAATGTTGCAAAGAGAGTAGAGTTTTGTAACGTCGGTTGCTTTTGTTTTGGATTTTATATTTCTATTTTAGCATGAGAATTTTTCCAATCTATCATCCTCCTCTGTATGTATCAAAAGATTTTTGGAGGTCTTGTTGAATGTACTAAATCGCCGGAGAATTCTTCGTGGTCGCTCTGTGATTGCTGCGTACTCAATTTCAACTCCTTCTTATCTTCACTGATAACTCTCTTCATTTTGATGGTCAATGGATGGGATAGCTCTCTAGAGGTATGTAGGATGGATATTTTTACTTTTTAATTTGATAAAGAAGGTGCATTTTTAATTATTCCCCACATTCCCCCCATTCTTCATCCCTTATGTTTTCTTTTGTTGAATTATAACCGTAAGTAGAGACGAAACAAGAAAAATTTGAATGCTAGAGGTGCGGTTTTTTTTTCCCAATCAAAGCGTGGAGTAGTCTCTATACAGTGAGGAATTTTATAGATTAACACTCCATATTTTGTTTCTAAAAACAGATTTTAGCAGATCATGTGCATTCCTTCTGGTGTGCACTCTACTTTATTTCCTTCTATTTCTTTACGGATACAATTGTATTAAATCTCTTTGTGGCACTCATTTTAGAGGCATACGAACAGGTAGGTTGGGATTCATTTATTAAACAAGATTTTTCTGAATATATATATATATATTTTTTTTTTTAAATGTGGATAGGGAAGGGCATTTAGATGTGTAGAAAATTGTTACCTCTCGTTATGAAAAAGTTTTATAAACAGGGGTGAAGGAAAAGGAAAAAAATTCTCTATATCTTCCTCTGCCTACGTGTGTTGATGGGTGTCACCCCCCATTCGTATCCCCTGTGTATGTACACCGACAGGTAAATCCATCGAAACTAAGAGATTCCGATGAACCCGCGGAATCTGGATTTTTGCAGCCACCGGTAGACTCTGAAAAGGTAATCCGTGTATATATTTTTACATCTTTATAACATTCCTAAAAAATGAGCAAAGCCTGCATTCTTACACATGACACACAGTGGATTTGTGGAAAACACGAGGAAAATTATCTCTTTACATACGGGCTTAAGATCACCCTGTTTTCAAATAGATGCATCCAAATAGGGAGATTCTGAGGGATTCGATCCATGGGGGTCTCGTTTTGCCATCAATATTCTGTATCTCTCTGCATTTGAGAGAGAGATCTCATACTCGTAGTATACTCTCTGAATTTAAAAGAGATTGGCACATCCTATTCTACTATAATTCTTGCTCTTTGCTTTTATAGGTTTTGTTAAAGATGTTTCAGTCAGAGTATAAGGAAGTCTAGGAAGACCAGAGCCACACCCTCTATTGTTGTATTTCTTCCATTTTTCTACCGAGTCTATGGACTTTTCTTAAAGAGTTTCTCAGCTTGAAAATTATTCTAGGAAAGGAATTATGGAAGAAGGGAATCGCTATGAACTATATGACAAAGAAAGCCCTGTATCACCTTTATATCATGTTCATGCTAGAATAGTTTGCCCATTCTATGTAAAACAATGCGTAATTTTCTGTAGAGCCTACCATGTGTTGAAAAGGAGATGCAAGGACGTTTTTTCGGTTTTCAAAAATTTCTCTACACTCTTAACTCGTGTTGATATTTTGTTTTTAAAAAAAAAATATTTTCTGCTTATTTTTATAGAGAGAGAGACTCTTTGATTTTTGCGCCAGAAAAGAGCACCAGACACTTATTTTTAATGTGTAGAACAATTGAACATCTTAAATGCTTCATAAGTTTTTATTTGCATTCAAGAATCACGTCCCATAGACACCTTTTATAATTTGATGTGTAATGAAACCCATTGCAAAAGAATGCGATGCATTTTCTTTCACTCTAATACTAGACCCTTGGCCTAGCCAACCTCAAAAATACAGGTTATAAAGAAGAGATAGAGGGGGATAAGCCTCTGTTTCATGGCTGCCATTGGGAAGCAGACGATGCGTTTAGAAATATCGCCAATCCGTAGTGCCATAAAATACCTTGTGAGGCTTTTATGGAGTAACTACTGCCTCTCAATGCATCGTAATTGCTGAAAGAGTTTGTTACTATGCTCATGTAACCTACTAGGTGGATCATTGATTCGATAGGATTTGATACAAAGAAGGTACTGCTCACTGACTGGGAGTGTGGAGCCTACCAAAGTGGCATCATCCGTATTTTGAACAAGGGTGCGCTCAATATCAAAGAAACCCGTTAATGCTGTAATATATGGAATCCAAATACCACAATTCCACATCTCGTTGCATTCTCGAAGGTGGTTGCACAAAAGAATTGATGGGACTATTGCCCAATAAAAGGCATTCGCAGTAGTGACGCAAACATACCATATTCCAAAACTCGTAAAAGGGAGCGTTTCCCACCCGCTTTTGGGCCTCTTCAATTTACAATGGGAAGGCATCTGTAGAGGGGATGCACAGTGCTGTAGAGCCTCTAAAAATGCATACATGGACAAATTATTTTCTGATATAAATTCCAGTGGATAGCACGACCAAATAATTCCAAAAATATCGCAACGAGTAGAATTGTGAAACGGGAAGGGTGCGGCCGTGACTTCTAAAAGATTTTGTGGATGCATGCTGGCATTGCATGTAAATGTGGACCGGAGATCTTTAACTTGTAGGCATGGTTCTCTTTCTGTAGGCATTGTCTCTTGCTTTTGTACGACATCTTTTGGAGAATTGAGTAAGGATTCAATAGAATTATCAGTATGAGTAGCATCACATGTACGACCAAGAATGACTGGAAGTGTATTGGAAGAAGCTGAAAGCCTTTCTTGGCCTGCTTGTAAAATGGGTTGGAGCGGAGGAATATTCTCTGATGATGGGCCATAGAATAGTACAGTTGGTTTTTGCTGGGAAATGGGCTCTATTTTCTCCGAATGGTTTACTGCTCGAATGTTGCACGGAGAGTTATCAAGCAATTCACATGCATCAACAATAGATTGATCAAAACTTTCTGTATTGCAAAACTCATGCCTGGTGACGTGTGCTGCTGAGAATGATTCTCGTGAAGGCAGAAAAGGCTCCGTGAAAAGTGTCAAGGGATCACTCGAATTGAAAGCCAAGTTCGGTTCAGCTATCGCTCCATGCGTGCTTCTTGCTACATTGTGTTGAATATTGATCAAGTCAGGCTGCAAACGTGTTTTTATATTAGCAACTCCAGCTACATTTTTTTTATTTTCTCCTTTAATCTGCGTAGATATTTCAACTAAGCTTTCGATGGACGGAGGGACGGTCGAAGTAGATTTGGGCAATTTGTAATTTTCAAACTTATCGAAGGTCTCTTCAAGCATGTTATGTTCACTTTTAGAGCGCTGATCCTGCAATGTCAAAGAAGTTAAAAAAACAATATAGTTACCAAGAATTCACAATGTCAGTAAAAATTACCAATTTGATGATTCTGCCATGTGTGTTGAAGGCATTTAGTATCTCAAATAGTAGAAAGCTAACTCATATCTGCAAAAATCGTCTAACAATTATTAAAAAAAACGCTCCTTTCTCAAAAATATGAAGTAAGCAATTAAAAGAAATAAAAGTACCCAGTTACACAATATATTTATCCATCGTAGAAAACATCATAAGTCATGTCAACAAGCCTTGAAAATGTGTTTTATAATACAAAATATCTCATGCTCGTTGGTGTGAACTGCAAAAGTGCATATACTTTTAGATTAAAAGACACTGGTCACCTGTAACACATCAAAAAGTAATAGGACGTGCCGTTCCTCCAGGAGTAAAACACCTCTTCGAATCAATGGCTCACCGCAGACAAGAATTTTGGTCTGTGTTTCTCGAGAAGTTTCTCTAAGGCATAGAATTCGTCTGTACTCTAATGCTATTATACCGATCTTCCCATCAGTAAGAAACATCTTCAAACAGCGTTTTTCTTGATTTTTACCATTTGCTGGCTCCTTAGAACTCAGTGGCTTGTGTATATCCACTGCAGCCTCTACTTGTACTACATGGCAACCTTCCAGCGGTACATCGTGTCGAGTTGGCAAGTCTAGCGGTAGCGTTCCGCTGCTACTTAGCAGCATATCACTGTAACAAAATAGATGATAGAGTTCATGCTCCGTTGAAATATTATGACAGCACGCAAGCCAGTCATCTCGTAAAGCAATTCCTTTACTTCTAAATCTACAAATTACTGGGGCTAACCATGACGCCATAAGTAGGGAAGAAAAAGAGCGATGTCAAAAATTTGAACATCGAAAAATATGGTCAATGCAACAACATACCCCCTTTTTATTTTGCATCGTCCTTTCAAAGAAGGAAAATATCTACCTTGCACCGCTACGGCAGTATAAAAGGAGATGGATATTATCACGAATGTACATTATTGACTGCAATTTAGAATAATGCATTCTCAAATTCTACGCAAAAAATTGAAGGATAGTTACGCTATAATTCAGATAGTAATTTTCTGAAATAGCTGGCTGTGAGATAACTGTTCTAATGTAAGACTTGAGCAGAGGGAAATGCTGCGTGACTGCTAATTGAATTGTAGTGGTTTGATTTCCAAAAAGAAGACTAGGACTAGAAAAAATGCTATGATTATTCAATTATGTGCTACTATTCCTTTATAGTTTATCCTATTAAGTCAAATATGAACCGCTTTAATTATGTTTAAGTTTCAGGAGTACAATTTTTGAAAAAAATCAACTGGCAGCGATGTGGTAGCATCATAGGGTGAGTGCATTACATTGCTTTCAAAACAAGCTGTATCTCGACGTTAGGGTAGCTCAAAAACAGTGGGTTTAGAGAGTAACGCACTGGAGAATGCTCGCTTGCAAAACTAGCCCACCACTTGTTAATACTTTCAATGTTCCCATAACTCATTGAACAAGAAGAAAGCTCTTTGTAAACTATATCACTCAAAATAAGCCAAGTAGCACTATCCAAAGGTAAAACGAATTCGAGGTTAGTTCGCGCAGCACCACGCATTCCTGCAATATAGTTTCATTGCATATCCCTGCTATGCCTCCCGGCATATTTTGATTTTGCGAGAAATATGGGATCCCATATATAGTAAGCGAACGGTGCAGTAGTTTGGCGTTTTTGCATAACTGAATTTTACAAGATGCTATACGCACACAGCAATTTTCAAAACTTTAAATTCACACTGTACTTACACTCCATTTTATCGTCCCACACGCAACATGCTAGACAAGCTTAACATTGTCGCTTTTCCCTGTACACAATTGTGTATAGCTAACTTTATTTATTTATTTTTAAACATATCTTACTAAAAAGATTGTTTCGGTAATTTTTAACCGCACATAAGTTATTTTTCAACATGGCAACCTTGTGTCAAAGCAAATCAGTGAATAAACAAGTTGCAACAACACCAGCCTCATTCGATGGCGATGACGAGTCGCAACTCTTCCAGGAAATCGTTCGCATATATTTGTCTTTGTTTAAGGAATGAAAAATATTCATGTTTTGCTTTAGGAAAAACTGCAAAATGTTGGAGTTAATGCTGCAGACATTGCAAAATTAAAAACTGCTGGCTTTTGTACCGTTCTATCAATTATACAAGCAACTGTGAGCGAAAGTGAAAAAAGAACAAAATTTATTGTACTAAATTCAGAACTTGTAGAAAAAGGAAATTTGCAACATAAAAGGGGTTTCGGAAGCGAAAGTGGACAAAATATTTGAAGCAGCACAAAAAATCGAGGTTGGAACTTCGTTTATGACAGGAAACGAGGTTTTCCAGAAGCGATCACGGGTGCTGAAGCTTCACACAGGTTGGACAAAAAAATGCACAATTTCAATTTACGATATATTTCGAAAAGTGTTGCTGTCAGGATCAAAGCAATTGGACTTGCTTTTAGGAGGTGGTATAGAAAGCATGTCAATAACAGAAATATTTGGTGAAAACCGGACTGGTAAAACCCAGCTGTGCCATACATTATGCGTAACATCACAGCTTCCTAAGGAAATGAATGGGGGAGGGGGGAAGGTAGCTAACCGTCTTTAAATATTTATGCAAAAATTTTAAGTTTTCATGATTCAGGTGTGTTTTATTGACACTGAGGGTACATTTCGACCAGAAAAAATACATAAAATTGCGGAACGATTTGGATTAGATGGCGAAGCTGTACTAGACAATATTATATATGCGAGAGCATATACACATGAGCATTTATCCCAACTAGTTTCGCTTGCTGCAGCAAAGGTTCATAGTAAACTTACTGTAATACATTTAAGTGCTATCGATATCAAATTTCAGATGTGCGAAGAAACGTTCGCTTTGCTTGTTATTGATTCAATCATGTCTCTATTCAGGGTGGATTTTTCTGGAAGAGGTAAGCCTAGCTAATTTTTTATGGTATAAGCAACCAAACTTTTTCTAACACAGGAGAGCTTTCCGAACGGCAGCAGCGCCTAAACAAGTTTTTGTCGCAGCTCCAAAAATTAGCAGAGCAATTTAATGTTTCAATTCTTGTCACGAATCACGTTATGTCGGATCCTGGTGCCGGAATGACATTTGTAGCCAATCCCACCAAGCCGGGTATGTCGTAAAGTTCTTTGTTGTCTTTTTCATATGGAAATACGCAAGCTGTGTTAAGTTGGAGGACACGTGCTCGGTCATGCGTCAACTACAAGATTATCACTTCGAAAAGGAAGAGGAGAACAGAGAATTTGTAAAGTATACGATGCTCCAAACTTACCAGAAAGTGAATGCGTTTTTCAACTGTAAGTACACGAATTTGATGCATCCGAAAACTAGCAATTTATAATGCTTTACTTAAATATACTATGCTTTCATCAGATCAGAAAGCGGAGTAATAGATCCTACAGACTGATGAGCAAATGGAAGATTTAATTTTATAATTCTATTTTTTATGCTTTAAAAAATGAGCCTATTGCTATAATACTATACTCATACTGTTTTTGGATAAAATACAATAAATACCATTCCCATGCTGCAATTGACATTTCAATAAACGGCAAGCCATTTAATACAAGATATTATACATTAATGTGTACGAACAGTGGGATTGTAACAAGAAAAATGCGTTGCGTAAAAGCATTTGCTCTATTTAGCTAAAATCTGCGATTATTCAAAAATCAATAATACTGTCCTTTTGGGTAAAGCAATACCTTTTCAACATAGCACTCGATCGTGCAATAGATATTTATTATTGACACCATTTGAATAATCATTATCCCCCTCTGTGTTTGGCATTAGTGTAGATAGGCACGTCAGAAAATTTCTCAGATGTAGATTATTGAAGAAAGCATTGTCGACAACGGGTAGAGGTTGATTTACTCACGAAGCAAAAGCATTCTTAAAAGATGCGTATAGAAGATTGAAAGAAGCAATGCTACCCTACAGTACACTCTTGATTTTTGACTCTTTATTCTATCGTATCTTCACGTTTTTCAGAAAAACCAGCTACTTCTTCCTCTTTCACATAGCCCATTCCCTCGTCTTCTTCGCTAGATTCTTCATCAAGGAGTTCTTGTTGCTATGAAAAAAACAGGTATGGACAGTGTAGTAGTAGGTCAAGTAAAATGGCTTGAACAAGAAAAAAAGAGCTACTTCTTCACATACCTCCTCAAGAAGCTCCTCAAGTTTTCGCTCTTCTTCTCTTCCCATAACAATTATCTGATAGGCAAATTAATATAAGCAAAATGTATTACAGTGTAGCACAATGAATTTATAGAGTATACGCTTCAAAGACTTACATCTCCTTGTTGCTTAAACTCTCCTCCTTTGTACTTTTTGATTGTTGTTTGAATAATTTTTAAAGCCTATACGCAGAAGCAGCACGAAAAAATAGCTATCTATAGAACTAATTCTACAATTAACGAAAAATGTAGATTTAATAAAACGCCACTAATGAATTCTGTCACAAGTTGAGAATGCTAAAATGAAAAGTATCGAACAGTATCAACTTAACGTCTAATCTTAAATAAGACTAAAAGCAGAATAACAGCAAAAGTAGTGAATCCGCATACCTCAGAGATAATCTCCATTCCTCGTTGTTTGTCAAAACAAGTTGTCAGCACAACATATTGCGGGGGTGCGATAAGCTTTACTGCAATGCTTACCTATATAAAAATTTTAAGCAATATAATTAAACAAACTATTGAAAGCACAAATACAGCGAACTCCATGCTTTCAGCATTGAGAATTCCTACGCGCAACAAGTACCTTATCATCTCCAACTTTCTTCCCTTGAGACAGTGCATCTTTAACTGCATCGATTCCGTCATAACCAAAACACCACACATCAATTTTTGCTCTGATCAAATTATGTAAGCATAACACAAATCAATGCAAATATGCTCGTGCTATAAGTAGAGCATTTTTATTTCAGAAAAAAACAAAACTAACGGATTTTAAAATTCTACTGCTGGTAGAGCATCTATTTTCTTTGAAGCATACCATAAATCCTATAAGTTATATCCATTCATTCACACAAGTAAAACCTATTTTTAAGTTGAATAACAATAATAGTACACACTACTTACCTCAACTTTAAGGCTTGCGGTGCTAATCGCATCTGAACATCGCGCATAATCGATTGCCTTATTTCCTCGGTTATGTCTAATCCTTCAAATACAGCTTCTGGATTTTGTGTTGCCTCCTAAAGCGAGATGTAAGAATCCCCGTGATGTAATACATACAGTTACAGCCCGCAAAATGCTGTCACAACATTTTATTTCGGTAAATAATTATCAAGGCAAAATCACATAGTATTCCAAGCTCTGCGTGATGCAGACTAAAAGTAGTACTATGATATAAGAACAATGACGAATTTTGTGCAGGTAAAAAAAAGAGTCCACACCTTTAGAGCATCAAATGCGTGACCGTATTTCTTATAAAGGGGCCAAGTTATTTTTCGGTTCAGTTCCTCGACCTTAATGCCATTTCTCTATGGAGAAATATATAATAACAATAGTTTACAAAGACAGGTTGAGAACACAGAAAGAAGCGCAATTGCTGTCCTCCAGAACTGTTTTTAATTACACTGAAACAAAAAATAGTGGTCATGCCTCTATTCAAGAATTTTACCTGAGCAACATGATTTATGGTCTGATGAACCTTCTTAGATTTTAAAAATCTCTCCTCACATTTTACTATGTCTTCTGGCGATACCCTGCATCAAAATAAAAAAGTAAGCCACCACACATAATTTTCCACATTGGGACAAGAAATAAGTAACAATAGCTATCAAGAAAAGTTTCTTCATACAAAGATTCCTGCGATAGTTTGGTTAAAATTAGTTAGTATTTGACTAAAATGCCTCAACTAAAACTGGAGGGAACTTTCGTTGAATGTATAATTTAATCGGTAAAAAGTAAAAGTTGCTTTCCCCCCACAAACGCTCTGTACAAATCTTAAGTTAAGACGCTTCAAATGATGCAACAATAAAGGAAAAGCCAAATACGTGCATGGTAACTAAGATCGAAGTAACAAGTGCGAAAGTTGGTGCGCAAACAGTTCGATGTTTCATTCTAAGACAGTTCAACGAAACAAATGCGCTAAAAAAATCTGTAAATTAGCGCCGGGGAGGTATACATAAAAGAACGGACAATGCAACATTCGTGCAGAGAGCCCCCATTCAGCATAAAAACACCATGCGATAAAGTGGATTTAACAAGGAGGGGAGGATCGTTTAACATTCATACGCAAATATACACTACGAGAGCATTGATCGTAAGTTACCTGCGTTTCGAAAGATCAATATAGCCCTTCTTGGAATCAACTCTCAAAACCATGACAACCTCACGCCTTCCAACACGAATTAAACGATTAACAGAACGAAATCGGACCTTTGATAGCTCTGACATCAAAATCATTCCTTGCATATTATTATACTCCAATAAAGAAACGTAAGCTCCTATGTCCTCAATATGCTCAACTTTGACCATCACCAAATCCTCCGGCTCAGGAAACTTTGCCTCATAAAAGCGGCAGTCTTCCGGATCAGTCTGAGTAGAATTCATAGTGTCTTTAGAAAAAGAAAAAGTAGAAAAGGACTATGTAGTAAACACAATAAAAAGAGTGTTGAAGAACATAGATACAATGGTTCTCTGCAAAAATTGCTCAGGAACCTGGAATATCCACGAGGAATTAGTTAGGAAGTAAAATTTAATATTTAACCAGAAAAGGTCAAGCCACAGAAGGCATGGATCGTTTGGTTAACACAATGTATAATTCCTCCACTTCTTTCATTCGGGTGATAAGCAACGTGAGGAAACATGCTGCAGCGCTCGATCTGCGGAAAACTTTGCGTTCCTTTCTTCTTAGTAGAGAGAGTAGCCCCTTCAAACACTGGCGTCACCGCACTTGTTGCGTTGCGCCCCAATTTGGTCCGTATTGAAAAAATTAGCTCGCAGTTACAAACCAAGCAAATTCATTAACAAGTTGTACATTCACCCGCGCAAACAAATTTAGTTCTGCAATATTTAGTATTCTTGCAGGTACTGAGAGCTCTTGCCATTCTTGTCAATTTTTTTACCCATTCGTAGCTAGCTTGTGACTACTAGTAAAAAAGATGACTGGACAACAAGTAGATATGTCACGATGACTAATCTTAGCTGCAATTGCCAGTTTTCTATTGCTGTGAAAATAAAACAGGAATATTAACAGAAGACTAGAGAACTTAAAAATTATTTCGAGCATACCAGATAATTTAAAGAAGATTGTTTCCAAACATATGATCAAGCAGTTGCTTATATAAGCACAGCTCTCACTACCTGCATCATCTAAGTTTCCATTTGATACACATCGAGAATGTTTTCAATATTACAAAAATATAAAACATTCTAAAGACATCTATAATATAAATAAGCTGCTTTACTTTCAATCTTCTGATAATATGCAAACTACATGACTGTTTTAAGAACCCCTTGGATACGGATATTATTTACGCGTACGACTGCGAATTGCACCATGAGCTTCACATATATGAAAAGTATGAACGCTTGTAACAATTATAGAACCTCACTTCTTACAATGCTAGCCGTGTGTGTGTTACTATTAATTTATTTTGCATGTTTCTGATACGCACATGATTTTGCTTATATTTCCATTTTTGAAAGTAAAGCCTTGTAAGTACATAGATATAAAAGCACTTTGGAGATGTGCATAGTGCACAATCCACATTGCAAACACCGTTATAAAATGTTTGAATTAAATAAAGTTTATTGGTTCATGGCATTTTTCGATCAATTACGCAGGATATTCTAAAAAAGTCCAATTTTGGCAACTGGCAGAACGCTAACACGCATTTTTTGTCAAAAAAGCATTGTATAATATGTTAGCTCTGGACATAAATGCACTTATCATTAAACCAACTGCAACTAAAAGTAAATTAAACAAATATTCAAAAAAAGCAAAGAAAAAACTTCCTTAAATTCTGTAGCTATATCAATGTCTTTGTCATTTTTAACAAGAAGAAGCATAGCATTTCCTGGTGTAATTGTAGTAGAGTAATATTCATTGTGAGTATCGCTATAGAGGTGTTAGTTATTTTTTTTACATTCTTCAGTAATTAAATTCTAGATAAAAGCTTTTACAAACTGTTATAGAAATACGATATTGTTTTGAGTATGCACCACATTTTATTCTTTTTGTTTTTGCTCTATTACAGGCCTCATTGCTATTTATAATTGTACCTCTTTTAGAAAAAACCTACTTCCAGGAACGACTGTTGCACCTATTAGATAAACAAACTACAGTAACTGAAGACTATTTCAAACTTCTTATTTCTGCCCACTTATGCAACAAAGCGCGTTCACACAGTCTTTCGAGATCAATATTTAAGTATTTAAGAGAAATTCAAAAAGAGCTGCTATCACATTACACATTTCAACAAACCATTCCAATTTGCTTTTCTAATTCTAAACATATCAATGCACGGAGCAAAATTTATATTATCATAGCAAACAAAACAGTTTAACAGGATCAAATTTTTAATTGTCACTCTCCATGTTACCACTCAAAACTACCCATTTAATCCATTGCTTTTATGTTAATAAGCAACATTAAATTAACAAGTATAGTTAGTAATTGGGAAATCTATAGTGCCTATTTATTATTAATAGGGGCTGTTCCTTGTGCTATAAGATTTATGCTATTGAATGAAAATAACTTGGTTTTGATATTTGCAACGCTTTCGTTCGCAAAAAGTATATCCAGGAATTTCGTAAAAGTTAGGGGCTATAATTTAATTACGCGTAGATTATAGAATTTTGTGTAACTTACGGGTACCGCTTCTTTTCAACTAATTTTACATTATTACTTTATTTCACTCACGTCACTTGGAATGTATTGGAGAAAAAATATAAACAAAAAAACATCCAAAATAATTGCACAGAATAAGAATACTAGTTGAATCATAATCCAGTAAGAATCAAAATGGTTGCAAATGAGTTTTTCTGTCTAATCTATTTTATAACCGCAAAAAGGGGGAGTAAAATAAAATATAATTATTTTTTCATTGTATGGAAAAATTAATTCTGAATTTTTTATACGCATGCTCCTTTAAAAGCGTATATAATATATCATGCAGCATAAAAAAAAGGGTTTTTTATGTATTGCATCAAACATTGGCATGATATTATTTTCTTCAGACATTCAGTAATTTTAGGAGTCACGGATTGAGCAATGACTATTATTTTTGTTGCGTCTAAAGAAATTGTTTCTCTGTTGTCAGATTACTGATTTAAAAACAAAATGCATTGACAAAAAACAATTGCTTCAAAAAATTAGAACGGAGCTGAGATTATGACCAAAAATAAAGCAAAGAATGAAAGATTATTAAGTGTCGATGAGAAGCAGGCTTCAGTTGTGAAATTGCTTGTGCCACAGCATTACGATAAAAATAACAACGAACAAACAATATTAGGTCGTTGGTGTAAGAATACTCGAATTGTTGGTTAAAGTTAGTAATGAAGTGAGACCTCGGCAGCGTAATAGGTTCAGTAAGCTTGTGAAGGCGAATACAAAGAAAGGCTTGGGAAAAATAAAATGACTTATCACTGTTTCCGTTTGAAGATACTCAGAAGAATATTTTGATAGAAAAATCAATTGATAATACAAAGTACTTATTCAATAAATCACGAAAAAAGTAAATAGCTTACAGAGAATTATTTCAAATTACTACGCAATATCCATATGCGGTTACAGAAATAACAAGGTTAAGTATATATGGAAGGGAGAAGATTGGAGATATCTAGATTGTATCCTTGTCTTGCTTTTTTGTAATGATGCTGACTTTTTTACGGTTATTTTTTTATATTATGCATTCACTTTCTCGCATTATCATTTGCATGCGAATTTCAATAATTCTTTGACAGATATGGGTGTTGGCTTTTCGAGAAGTTTTAATGCAATTTGATAAATCTTTCGCTGTGATTAAATGTCGGAATTAGTGAATGATAAATGCCGCTGACGTGTGAGTCAAAAAAAAAGCCTGCACAATTAAATTTACTACATAAATGCATATGAACTTTTTACAAAGAAAGTGCGTGCTGAGTAGTTCTACCCAATATTACTTTTCGAACGTGCAATTTTCAAGCGGTTTCGGTTACATCTTGGAATTATAATACTGCAGTAACATAATGATTAGCCTTCTATAATATGTATGAATTGGAAAGTAAAGTGATATGTGCTACTTCCTTGTCTAGCATTTGTGATGATAATCCCCATGAACAACATTATAGAGGATATTATATAGCTCTTTTATGCCACTGCTAATTTTTTGAATGGCATAATATGGAAAAATTCGAGGGCAAAATGGTGATGTTGTAATTACTCTTTGCTTTTTTTATTCTAAAACCAAAGTCGCAAAATAAAATGCTGACGAAATATTTTTTAAAATTGCATTAACACAACATTTTAACCTAATATAAAAGCTTTTCTCAGACAAGTGAAGCATAAAAGCACGACCGCATGCAAAATTTAGGGTTTCAATAGGAAAACACATTTTAAATCTCGGAGACAAACCGTTTCATGTAGACACTAATTTAACTACTTTTGAACATTGCAATTCGAATGCTAAAAAATTTAATACAGATGAAGCAAATATTTTCTTTCAGCAACGATGCGCTACAGAAAAAGGAAGTTACAATTTGCAATTTTGTGAGAAGAAAAAGTCCACATGGGTATATGCCAGTACAGAAAAAACTATTAAATACATTTTAAAGGTAACAAATCACTGGAGCATTGATGCAATAGCATAAATTAATTACTGATTTTGATTAAGCACGGCTTTGAGAAAGAGATTGGCAGTCTGAGACATTTGAACAATTACGTGTTGTAGGGCAAGTAGTCTTATTAAATGAGAGTAACGAGTAGTGTTTTAATGTTATCGGAGGATTACCTAAGTATAACAGTAAAATCCACAGTTCATCGGAATGAGCTTTTCTCACTGCTAACATCGCAATAAGTTACTTGTCATTTATCTTTTCAAAGTTCAAATGTTCATCTATATTTCAAGCCAAATGTAGTTGAAGCAAATAGTTCCTATCTTTAGGCTCATACATTTTCTGCATCGACACTATGGTAACTTAGAATTGTGCTGCGTTGTTTCTTCTGTGTTACAAATCTTAAAATTAGCAAATGCTTTCATAAACAGTGCACAAAATCGTGCTTAATGTGCGCACATCTTAACAAAAATTGAGTTAAATTTTACACAACATATTCTCAATTTAAGTTTTTGAAATATGAGGACAGTTAAGATGATTATGCCTTATCTAAAAAAGAAATATCAGATAGCATCCAAATTTGTATCATCATATGGGATAGACGAACATGTTGGATGCTAGATTAGACGACTAATTTTTTTGCATATTCCACTATAAAAAAATTTAGCCTGTAGTCTTCAATATGCTTGAAATAATACAAAAACTTTGCACTGAAACAAGAACAAAATACTCGAGGTACTATTTCATACTCCATCATGTACTCCAAGGAAGGCGCATTGAAATTGTCATGGAAAGCACTTTTTCTCAATCGTATGAAGTAGCAGACAATTAATGTTAAGTGGGAAGGTCTGTAGGTGGTGTTGGGAAACCGCCATGGTGAAGTGCTCGCACCGTTTTGACAGCGAGAAATTCCTCCGTATGCGGAGGATAGTAAATGCTGAGTGGGTACTTATTCGTGTGCTTCTTCGGGTGTCCGTCCAAAGGGAGCGGCCACCGCGAGATTCCATCGCAAATGTGTCCATGCTAAGGCGGTTAACCGAAGCTGCCCCTTGTTTGTAAGATCTTACGGAAGAAAGGGAAGCAACAGAGTCCTACAAGCAGCTGATGTGGGTAAAACTGTTTCTTCAAAGCAAGTCTTCTGTCTTTGTATACGGTATTCCATCCCCGAATATTTCTTCCTGTGCCCTTTCACGTGTGGTTGCTAGCGCTTTCCGTCTAACTGCTTTGGTTGGGATGGCTGTATTTCTTGTTTTTGTACTGCCCTGTTCTGAAACGCCGGGAATCAGCTGATCTTTGTCCTTTGTTTAGTTTCTCCTATTCAATTTTTTTTTTCTGCTGCATGCAGTGGTTTCATTATCTTTAGGGGCAGTCCTCATCTAGAGATGTTGCAGCCTTTCTTGAATCTAAATTTCATAAATTCTACTTTATTGAGCAATCAAATCTTTAAACTAGAGAAATAGCTGCTCATTTATCTTCTCTGTAAGGTCTGCTGTCTAACCATTTCAGGCCAGCGGAATATTTTGGAAAGCACGTAATGTCTCAGCAGACAGGTTGTACAAGTTTTGAAGTATTTTCTCAAATTTTGTGTGTTCCTTGTTATTATCAGAGATAGCTCATGTTTGTGTCTATCTAAAGGAATTTCTTCAATGAAGCACGTTTAAATCACTAAATTTGTTGCGAGTATCTGCATTCTGAGGAATTTGTTTTCATTGTTACCTTGAACAGCATTCTTGAATCTTCTCCCCTTTATCGACAGAGCTCTACCTGCCTGACATACGGGTTTTCTTTTGCTACAAGTTTTTTTAAAGCAATAGCAGCCGTTTCACTACGGTACCATTTAATACTAAAACAGCAAAATATGGTTTTTCTTGTACGAAGCAGATATGCTCCCCCCAAGAAATTTGACCGCAGATAAGATCATCCTCTTCCTGCAACTTTTATTTAATTCTAATGTTGCCCCATCGCACATCGATTGGTGCGACAATCTATATGGTAAACGAATAACATAGGCTTTATTTTTTCTCCATCAAGAGTGCCAAAAAATGTCCAGCGGGTTGGCAATGTCTTTTCACGGTGCCACCGTTGTAGATGGCTCATCTAATATAAATATATCTGTGGACGAAAATGATCGAATGAGCGGCAAACGAAAATATGAGGCGACTATGTATCAGCTTCGCCCGAAACTGCTTGGTGGAGATATACAAGAAGATGGAAAACGTCGCAAACTTGATGAATCCACACTCAGCATGCCTCGAAATGGCTTTATTTCAAGCACCGTCCAAAGTAGTTCTACGCAACCCGTGAATGTTAGCTCTAATACTGCCTCTGATACTATGGTGTGTGACATTCACCATGGTTATTCTACCCGAAAGCTGAAACCAAAATTCAAATACAGATTAATCAGCAGTGGTCAAGATATTGGCAGCAATGCCACAGAGGAATCTAGCCATGGAAAGTTCAGACGGGAAAAGAGATCAAAAAGCATGCTAAGTCATGCAGCCACTTTTTCCAAGCCAGCAAGACCCGCCTTGAGCAAAGGGAACTCTTATAATGATAAGAATGGGATTCCAGCTAACGAAGAGTATTTGCTTGCCCAAGTATCCAACATTGATGAAGACCACGAAACTAGCTGCTACTTGTGCGGAGCCGAGGGTAGTGATTGGGTGCGATGTTCCACCTGTGTAAAGGTGAGGAGGCAGTATTCTAAAGTGATTTCTTCCCCTATACTTGTGGTGATTTGTGGATGCATCTCTTCCCCAGTGTGCATGTTTTTTTGTGTTGTTTACTACTTCGTATTTGTTATGATTACAGGTATATCATAAAGATTGCCTTGATCCTCCCATTACACTATTGCAACCCAATTGGATCTGTCCCAAATGTCTAAATGCTCCGATTATGAACCGTAAGATGGGTCTCACTAAATATGACTTACTTCCTCTATATACGGAGAATGGGGTGGCATCCGTCATTGCTAACAGATCTACGAACTGGGAAGGTTCAGACTCTCTCTTACAGGGTTCAACGCTAGTTTCCAATCCCCCCGTCTCTATGCCTGTTTCTTCTTCTTTAAACTACTCTGGATGTGCAAAATGTGGACTCAAGAGTGGCCATCGGAATGTAGCTGTTATTTGCGATTGTTGCGATAGAGAATTTCACCTTCGATGTCTAAGAATTCACGAACTCCCATTGGGAGATTGGTTTTGCTCGGATTGCATCGATCTTGACGTCTGTGCCAAGTGTGTAATGGAGGCTCGACAAGGTTTGGGTTTGAGTTCTACTTTCCCCTCAGAGGCTTTGAAGGAAGAGAAAGGCTCTCGTTGGAACCCTTTTAGGAAATTGAATGAGCGAATACAGTCTTGCGTTCAATGCCATTTGAAATTTCATCAATCGTGTGTTCCACAAAGCTGTCCTGTTCATCTGCGTTACAATGCCTCCGAGCGATTGAAATGCTTCCCGTCAGCTCTTCCATCCCCTTTTAACGCCTCATTTGAAAGCATCACGGCGCCTCTCCCTCTCTTATCAAAGATATCTTCAGATGGCACCGAGAAACTGGTGCAGTATTCGGATAACACATGGATCTGTGCATTCTGCCAAGAATTAAATGGTATAGCTAAGATACTCTCTCAACGTGAGTGCTACGATCCCCTTTCTGGGACTTGGGAAACACAAGTACTCTGTAAATTCAAGGAACTTTCGTATAGAAAAACGATTTGGCTTCCAGCCGAGCGAGCCAAGCTATTGCATCTCATTCAGTGGAAAAAATGGGAAGTCCATTATGAAACCCTCCTTCGAAGCGGTATTGCTGCTACGGAAGGGATAGAGGTAGATCTTGATGAAACGGAGGATGTCTGCTGTACCGATGGTAGTAGCAGCTGTCTTCCTGAAAATAGAAGGGAATCTCAGCTCAGTGACAGTTTTCCAGCCTCTATTGCTGTTATTCCTCTGCTTAGACGACCTGCAGGTACGATTTTTCGTTTTGGGGGGTCTATCTCACACTTTTAGCCTCAAGTCATTGTTTTGTGTACACATGCTACTCTCTTTGGTTATGTTTTTTGGATAAGTTACGTAGGCTTGCAGTACGCATAAACTGTATGTGTTTAATGGATGTGTTCACAGGTATAAAATCGAATTGGTTGAGGGTTAGCCGATTGTTATACCATCGCCGTTGTATCCGTGGATCTGGAAGATTACAATATTTAGTTAAATGGAAATCTCTCCCATATGATGAGATTACATGGGAAGAGGCATCCGTTGTCATTGGTTCACAAGCTTTGGCTATGTATAAGCAGATGGTGATCTTGGAGAAGAGCATTGGTGTATATTCAAAACCATGGTCCAATGACTCGGTTTCTTTCTCTCTTCCTTCGAGGCCAGAATTACCTCTCCCAGTAGGATGTGAATTGAAAGAAGGAACAACGCATATTATTCGTACTGGATTTTCTAAGCAAGTAGAATCGTCAAAGGCACCAAACTATGACTCTGAGGAAGTAACCTCCCTGGCTACACAGAAGGATGATACCCTTTTGATTTCTCCAACAGCCTTTGTTAAAGAGTCTACCCTCTTGGCAGGTGAAGACAAGGGTGCAAATTTGGAACGCTTACGACGAAAATTTCGGAGAGGAAATTTCGTTGCCTACAATGAAAAACCAGCGGTAATATGTGGAGATTTTCTATATGATTATCAGCTAGAAGGAATCAACTGGATGAGGTACTCTTGGCATAAAAAAACATCCATCATTTTAGCGGATGAGATGGGATTGGGTAAAACGGTTCAATTAATCAACTTCATCTCCAGTTTATGGAATGATTATGCCCATCAAGGTCCCTTCTTGATTGTGGCACCGCTCGCCACTCTAGAGGATGTATGGGTGAGAGAATTCTCTCGCTGGGCTCCTTATATCAATGTGATTCCCTATTTTGGCAATCCCATCAGCCGTGCACGCTGTCGATTCTATGAATTCTATTTTAAGCATAATTTACCTCTTCAACACGTCAAGCAGTGGTATGCAGCCATACAAAAGGCAGCACCCACGCCGGAATTCGATCGGTGAGTGTTTGATGGGATCTTTTTTTTTTTCTTGTGAAGAGAGGGTATGCATTTGCTGTATTATATTTATATGGGATGAATCCCAGTTTTAAAAAGTCCTATCACATTTGCCTCTCAAAATGTAGAAAGTGATAGATTAGAAATTGAGGAAGCGGGTGCTGAAACGATTCTTGGAGTGTTATGTTTTCTCTTCAATAGGGCATGCCACTTACACCTTGTGGAGTAGAAATTCGTAGAGAAGGGTTGGGATATATTTTTGTAGCGGATTTTTTGCATTTATATCTTCATTTTTCCTTCTTAAAGTCCTTGTTTTGCAACACGTTGCTTCTTTAAAGCTATTGGATAATTTGCTTTGAAACAAATGTATTCATTCTGTGGGGGTTTTAGAGTCTATGGACGTACACATTTTGATGGAGAATTTTTTGATTGGGTTTTAAGAATAGAAATTTTTTTTCTCCTCCCTGTTAGTCTTTTTATGAGCCACTGAATATTGAAAGGATTGTTTCTATAATTTATAAATATATATCTCTCTCTCTCTCCTCCCTCC
>JADAQX010000993.1:0-17052 GCA_015476325.1 Cardiosporidium cionae | reverse complement strand
TGGAGAGAGGAGGGGGGGGCGGTGGAGAGAGAGAAAGAGTTTAACTTCACAGAAAATAAGAATCACAAAATAACCATTGAAAGTATTTCGTTCAAAAAGCTTAGAGAGATCTAATTAAAGGCAAAAACGAAACATACTGTGTGAATAAACACGCAAAGAGAGTTTAAAATATAGGTGTAATGTACTAAACGTAAAGTGCGCCACTCACACGTGCCCGGAGTATATATATATGTACAGAAACACGTAGAGTTGTTGCTAGAGGGAAAGAATTTTTCACTCTGTATACAATTTTCATTCCATTGCAATCAATGTGCTGAAATGGTATGAAGAAAAATACAACAGGTGTTACTCCAATAAAAGAGAAAGGGAGATAAAAATAGTTTTGTGATTTAAAAAATATCTTCTCGTTTTACTAAATTTTACAGTCATTCCCATAGATATTTTAAGAAAGAAAGATAATAATCATATATAATAGATTATACGCTCTCCAGCTGACCTACGAACGAAACATGGGCTAAGGCACACACGTTGGCTACTTTCAAAAAATGGTGCTGCAATAAAAGCAATAGAAGTAGCCCGTTTTCTTTTGGGGAGGAAACCAATATTTTTTCCATTTTGAATATCATTGCTGTAAGCAAACGGTAAATTCAACCATGCCTTCAGGAGAGTAGGAAGTCTCCTCTCTCTGTTGCTCATTCCGCAATGCCCTCTAGATTTGCGCCAGGAAACTGCCTGCCTCGCTGGGTAAGCACCTTCAAAATACCGCCATGAAACGGGATATTCAATTGTAGCCAATACAGTTGTGATGGTGGGCATTGATGGCGCACGACACACAGCGGGTTTCATTACAGAGGATTGGATGTGGATAAGAGGGGTATAAGATTGGCAGCACCCGTAGAAATATATGGAGACAGTGTTGCAGCATAAAAAGAACGTTGGAGATGGGTATTGCAATTGTGTTGTAAGGTACAGCAAAGGTAGCACTCGCCAGAACCCTAGAAGTTCCGACAATTTTTTCTTGTTCCTTATCATTGCATTGATTTTCCCAGATAATCTTGTGATAATGCCTATGTAGGAGAGATGTTTCTCTTCTAAAAATGATCATTTTCTTCTCTCCACCTCTTCTACTACTTTGTTTTACACTCTATCAACACTACCAAGTAGATCTGTGAAAGGGATATTTCACAAATGCTACTAAACCAGCCATAAAATGTTTTTTGGAAGAAATACTGTAATGGACGCTGAAACTGGGTTTTTAAGATTGTAAATATTGAAGGAAGCACGTTCCAAATGCAATCTTTTTGCCTCTAAATCCTTTCGTTTGAAATGATGCCCTATGTCTAAGCTAAGCTTGTTTCTGTAGCCACACAGGCCTACTCATACTATTTAGTTTCCGTTGAGCCAAACAGAGAGCACCATACAACAAAACTTCTCATTGCAAGAAAATGAGAATAAAATCATAGAGCGAATCAAAGGGAAATGTATTCCCGAAATGGGGTAATTGCTACCACGCTATGCCCACGCATTTACTTCTTTCAAACGATGTATCCCTATGCTTTCAGCAAAAGTTGGCTATCAAAAGCATACAATCGTAAAGAACGAAATTGTTTGTAAGAAGCACGATGTCCTAATTCATCCTGTATCAGTTATACACTGAAAACCACAATCTAAATGCTATTGTGCTGTGCCGAAATTATTTGCTATCAAATATTTCTAACTTGCAGTGTATTTCATCGCATAAAGCCAGCGAATTTTTCATTGTACATCAGCGTACTAGGAAACAAACATTTTGACCCAAAGATTGTTGCTTAGGCCTGAACTTTTGAAAAAAAACTTAAAGTTTCTCTAATGTGTTTTGTACAACTAATTCAATAGCTTAGCTTAGAAAACGCTATTAGACATTGCATATCCAGAAGAATTCAAAAATGATCACTTAGGCACGTTTTAGCCGGTGCTACTACACGAATGTTTTTCTACACCTGCTGCTAAAGTATCCTACTAGCATCTTCCAGATACCAGGTAATTGTATCTAAAGTACTAAAAATGAAAATGGAGTAACATTTCTTAAACTATTTTGCTATTTTTGCACCTAAGGACTTTATTTCACTGAATCTCAACAGCTGCGCAACAGCGAACTCGATGCATTTTGATGTAACTTTTCTTTATAGCTAGACGCAGAAAACCAGATTAAGGGGGCACGGCCATGCCACGACTGTATAACAAAACTTATAACTTTGAACGATGCTACAACTGAATTTCACACAAAGAATTTGTGAAACGCTACTCCAAAAATATATTTTTAAGTCGTAAAGTTTGACGTAGAGACATAGCGACGAATATTATGGAAAATAAGATTAAAAGCATTTTAATTACGGAAATTCAAAAACACATGACAACATAATTTTTCTTATTTCTAAAAAATTGTTAATCAAAAATCCCTTCAACCTTTATAAGTAAAGAGAGGGATTCGAAAAGGTGAATGCCCAAATGAAATACATTCTCAAATCGTCCTGTCAGAAGTTCTGATGCAAAGTAAAGCGGTAACCATATTCCGTATTCAAAAAGGTTCTAAATGCTTCAAAAACATCTTAACTTAAAAAACATATCCGTTTCCTCATACATCAAATTGCATGGATCAGTAAGAAAGTTCTCGTCATCAAAATGCTCCAAAATACCAAATGCTTGATTTGATGCACGTCTACTCCATATATCGCATAAACTCCATTCCTACGTATGGAACCAGCACGCGTGGAACAATGACACCTTCTTCAGTCTGATAATTTTCGAGGATGCAACACATGCAGCGTTCAGAAGCAACTAATGTTGCATTTAATAAATGCACAAATCCTCGAGTCATATTTGATTGACTCTTATAACCCAGGTGAATATCGAGCTCTCTCGATTGATAATCGGTACAATTTGAACAAGAAACCAGTTCCTTAAAATCATTATAACCTGGAAACCAAGCTTCTAGGTCATATTTCTTTGCAGCAGCATCATTCAGTGCCCCAGATACGATTGAAACAATACGATATGGGATGTCCAGAGATTGATAAAATTCCTCAGCAATCGCTATCATTTCTTCATGCATTTCCCAGCTTTTCTCCGGAGAAGTGATACAAAATTGTTCTACTTTCTCAAATTGGTGCACTCGGAATACACCCCATGTATCTTGTCCATGAGATCCAGCCTCTCTGCGAAAACAAGTAGAAGTTCCAGCATAACGAATAGGCAGATTCTTTTCTTCAATTGATTCCCTCCGATGAAGTGCACATAAGGGTTGCTCAGAAGTGGCTATTAAAAACAAATCATCCTTATCAGTAACAGGGGGTTGAGGTTTAACAGAACTTGAAGTACCACCTGAAACCGGTGCTGCAGAGTTACACTGACTAGTACTGGGAATATTGTAAAGAGTTTCCTCAAAGTCTTTTAATTCAGCAGTTTCTTGCATAATTTCCTTTCTCATAAAAAAGGGTGGCTGTATCGGTGTATACCCTTTCCTGGCTAAAAAGTTGAGACCATATTGTACTAGAGCCATATTCAATAACACGCCACAACCCTTTAAAAAATAGCCTCGATGACCAGCAACCTCAACTCCTTTTTTCAAATCAAAACCACCAAGTTTTGCTAATATTTGGTGATGATGAAGAATATTACACTTAAAGCCAACAGAGAAATTCACAAGCGATGGCGGCAGGATAGAGGGACTTCCATGTGATGATTCTGCTATCTCTCTGGTCTCAGACGAAGACCCAAAATTTTTTGGGATGCGCCATGTACGCACAACTCTGTTATTCGCTTCATCGTCGGAAACTACAACAGAAGAATGCACTATATTGCCTATTTTTGCAAGCGCTTTTTCACGTAGGGGAGTCACGTCTTTAACTGCAGCTTCTAATTTTGCTATATGCTTCTTAAGGAAGGCCAAAAGATTAGTGAGTTGAGAAAAGTTAAGGGAGTCAACTTCCGGTAAAAGCTGGGCACATCCTTCATCGGAGCTGACAGCGGCTTCAAATTTTGCTAATAAATCAGCCCCAGCTTCGGAGGGAGGGCTGATAGATGCTTGCTTCGCCGCACCGCTTTTGTGAAGGCCAGTGACTCTCTTCTGATAAAAATGCATCATCTTGCGAGAATTTTCCAAATTAAAAAGCATTTTGCGCCAATCCTTATCCAAAGCTACAGTGGTATCTACAGCATTACTTGTACGAAATCGCTTTGTCTCTGACTCATAGACGATTTCAGGATTGCCCCCCTTCTCAGGGCGAAGCAGATTGATATCAATCGGCATATTGCGTACGTAATCAACAGAATAGCACAAGAGAAGAAGCAAGAAAACAAGAAGAGAACAATTGCAGCAACCACTAGTGTTGCCACAAAACTTATTAAAGGTGAACAGAAGCCAAAGATTTCTTGAAGAAATGCTGTTAAAGTATGTACCTGCTTCAGTTCGATGGCAGAGATGGCAATGTGTGTGGTTACTACGGCAATGCTCAAGGGCAGGAATCAAAAACAGGGGAAAATATTGGAAAAGCCAATCCAACAGTATTACTGGGAGTCATTTCGGCTTGATGGCAAACTTTAAATTTTCACGGACGTGCAAACGCATATTAGCAAAAAATTTTAGGACAACACAATTAAAAAAAATAGAACGTCTTATCGCAGATATTCTGCTACAAAAGCGGTTAAAGAATTACAAGTTTAACGCAATCTAGTCACATCATGCGTTTGAAATGAGAAATTCTAATAAATGCTTGTGGGTGGGCCCAACTTTTTCATACCATACTGACTTGGAAAATACAAATTCTGAAAAGGTATAATTTCAGTATTAAAACCTAACACGAAATACTGAAGTATTCGTACAAAATATATGAATTAAGATAAAGTTATTTCATATACCGTTGACAAAAATATCCATAGTTCATGCCATTCCTCAGAAAAATTGAATAAGCCTACTAGCATAGTAGCTGCATCAAAAGAAGTTAATTTCAGCTTGTCGGCCATCACAAGTAGCTACAACAAAAGAAGACTCCATTAAAATAATTCACATAGTAGAGATTCACCTGTTCAATGTCATACAAGGCGTCTTGTGTTATTTGGATGTTTTCTAATGGGTAAGCAAGAATTGTCATGATCAATTGCTAAATTATTCAAATGGAAATTGCAGATTCTTCAAAGTTAATAAAACTAAAGATTTCAGAGCAATGAGATAGTTTGAGGAAGCACAGGTAAGGAAGACCTAAATGAGTAGGTTTCGGTCAAGGGCTTCTAATTTAATAAAAATTAAATTTTTCTGATCGTTTCGCATCTGGGTGCCATTTTATTTCTTATTGAAATATCAACCAAATCACGTTCCTTTGATACTTTACTATAACATTAATAGAGGAATACGTCTTTTCTTTCTTTTACATTCTCCGAATTGCTTTCTTTGTTCGTGCTCTTTCATGCTTCGTTGCCACCACCCCAAAAAAAACAGGATTTGCGCTAGTCACACCAAACATAGCTGCAACAAAAGAAAGTAGGCTTTAAATGTCCGATAATTTTTACTTTAAGAATTTGTCTCTTCTACTGGCACTTGAGAAAAATGATATAGTTTGCAAAACAATTTGCAGCAACAGTTGCTTAGTATTGAAAAATGGCATAACTAACTCTTCCATTCGAGGGGGGTAATTTTGGGGCACATGTCAGGTATTTAGGACAAGTAACTTATAATTCAAGTAGTGAGTTCATCGCAGTTTGATAGAAAAGAAGCTTGATCAGCAGCTTTTTCCAACAGATTGTGAAACAGGGAAACAGACTTAAAAAGTTAACCAGTTTTCTATAATTCTTAAATTCTTGAAATATCATTCTATCCCTTGCTATGCAAGCATTAAAATATTTAAGAGGACCTTCAAGTTTGCATCAGGTCAAGCCATTGGATGATATCGAACTGGCCTAAACCAGCGACAGCCAACTAATATATCTGATGTTTTATTGACCAATATTGAAAGCAACCTGAAAAGTTGAAGCAACGTTTAGTTTTCAAACAAAAAGAATCATCACCAATAGTAAAGTAAAGAAAAGAGAGCTACTTCATTATCTTTTTATTGTAGTCTTAAATGTTACTGTACTATTGGGAAATCAGAAGGCACTTCATAGTTTGACTTTTTCCATACTTACCGTTGCTTTATTTTTGATTGCGGAATAAGTATTACGCTTCATTTGAAATTTCTAACATAGTTAAAAATGGCTCTCTAGCATTGCTTTATCCCAGCTATCCACTTCAAACAAATTCAATAAGCTGCCGTAGTACACGAAAAAATTTGAAAACTACAAGGTAAGCATTTTTTGTCAGATGTCTCGCTGTGAATTCAGAACCAATCTCATCATAGCCAACTCTTTTTTACTAATATTTGCACATTTTGGTGCACAAAAAATGCTTCAGATAAAACACTCTCAAAATTTCACACATTGTTGGTAAGCAAGACAACAACGATTAGGGTTCGAGATAGAGCATTAATTGTTTCATGGCAACGTATTTCTTTGCGCCTTTTACTATAAAGAAATGTGAATAGCTGTACAAGTTCTCAAACGCAAGAAATTAAACATGAAGAATGAAGTTTCGTGAAAGTATTCAAAGATAATCAGAAATGTGATGTTGCTTCTGTTGCGTACAACATGCACCCATCTTCAAGTACTGTTGCCCTCGTAGGGGTAGTAGATATAACTTACAAAATACTGCTCGAAACAATTTTGCACCCTAAATTTAACAATCTTGCAACGACATATTATAGCATGTAATAAATATATAGTAGATTATGTGACCGACTAGTTGTAAGTGGACTGTTGTATCACACTCACTGTAATGGCTTTACTTGGTAGTTCTATATTATAGTCGATAATTTTATTTTTGATGCCTATATCGCTGCTTCTTAATTCTTTTTGGAGAAGCAGCGGAAATTTTCACCAAGAATCAGAAAAATTAGATGTTTTGTTTTCTTTCAGAGCATTTATAGAATAGTGAAGACAGCCACCCTTTTTAGTAACAGATATTTCGTTTTCTTCAACTTTGTGCTTTAGTCTGTTTTGTGGCACATTATAATGCTAATTTCATACAATTTTAATGTGTTACCTGCATACGATGGACAGTTATTGAAATTGTCGGTAGAGTCAGCATATAGTTTGTACAGTTATTTTTCAATTCTATGCTCCAAATTTAAAAATCTACAAAAATAGTATTTGGCGCTATTCACGCTCAAGCGGAGCATTTTTGAATCATAACTATTTACAAAAAAATGTATCTACCTATTTATTTTGTTTTGCCGAATCGTTAAAAAAAAGCATGGCAATACCTAACTAATTTCACATATGCATTCAAAAGAAAAAAGCAAACAAAATAGCTGCTACTTCTTAAATACACTTCAGCCCATTTTTTTAGAAAAAATGGCTTACTTCAGCTACTAAAATTCAAAATTAGTAAAATTTCATGACATGCACAAACGCTTAGTGCTTACGAAAAAAAAACAATCTGTATGTAGCTAGAAACTGTGATATGATATCATGTAACAACAGAAATATAACGTAAGGGTTTAATTGTTACCTTATAAGCTGCTTCAGAATGTGAAAGTGTCGAAAAAAAAGGGTCGTTAATTTTAAACAACTGAACGACGACGCTACATTCATGGCTTAGTCAGTCACAATTTGTCCTTACAAATGTATTTCTTCTGTTACTATAGAGGTAGAACGAGAAAAAAATAAAATATAGTACTCAATCCAGCTTTCATGATAGGTAAAAACATTGGCACGCTTTATCATGCTAAAGAAAGTTTAAAGTTCACCGTGTATACATGACTATGCTTGCAATGGATACATTTCCTTTGCCTATGGCTTCCAGTTAGTTGTATTACATAAAGGAAACAAATAGGCTTTGGATGGTTTTTTAGTATGGCTTGCATCATAGTATTGTATGTACGAGGTGAAACGTATTATTATTCTTTGCTATGATAATTAAATCCTCTCAAAGTAGTAAGCTTTTCATTCGTGTTGTTTTCAATGCACTAGAGCAGCTAACGTGATTCTGATTTACAGTGTCTTACTTCACTTTGGGTGATGCTAGTGACGCTACCTAACTGCATTACTCCAATTCAGTAATTCGGCTTCCATTACCACGAATGGCGAGAATGATGACCTCCATGACCTCCGTGATGACCTCCGTGATGAATCTTTTTCTCTTTTTCAGGAAAAGGTCCTTTTCCGGTAGTTTCAAGTTTGACTGCGTACTGAACTTTTACAGGAGCAGTTTCGGTGGTAACACAGAGATCACCTTGACGGATGGTGCCAGGCTGGCATGTAAACACGAATGGATGACCAGTAACACACTGGTTGTTCTCTAAAACACTGTTATCATAGCAAACTGGATTTGGTTGCGCGTATGTTATGCTGCAGCAGCTGAACCCGTATTTATCCTTTCCTTTTCCTTCACATTGTTCATAGCCCGTTGGGCACCGTTTCTGTGGACTATCGTAGTTAATGGTAGAGCAAGTAAATCCGCTAGCATCCATCACACCACTCGGTAAGGGGCAGTAGGGTTGAAGAGGAACTTGTGTGGCTTGCACGCAACTGATAGTGTCATCTTTTCCTTTGTCATGTTTTCTATCGTAGTGACTTCTTTTTTCTTTGTGAGTCGTAAGAACTGTTCCAGGAGGACAAAAAGAATTCGGGGCTATTTCTATTCTCGTTTCACACATTTCCACTTGAACTGGGTTGTACTTTTTGTCGTCCTTGTCCTTATTCTTTTGATGCCCACCATGGTGAGATGAACCTAAATAACGGAATGCTCCATGATGGCCGTGGTGTGAGTGCTTATCCTTACTGTGTCCAGAGATGCACGGTGTACTTTGTTTGCCAGCGCACATTCCTCCCTCCAAGGTAAATCCGGGAGAACAACTAAGAGTTGGTTCAACCGTGTCGTAACTAACACAATCCATGGATTGATATTTGCTCGATTTTCCATTGTCAAGAGGGCAAATCATGATTACGGGAATACTTTCAGTTACTGGGCATCCTTTCACTTCCGGTACGCTACCGTCGAGGCAGATTTCGTCGTGCATGACACGATTTATCTGCATACATTGCTGGTAGGGACCAAATGTCAGTGTATTTTTACCCTTCTTTTTGTAGTCGTCGAAATTATCGAAAGGAATATATCCATCCGGGCAAACGTACACTGGATCATCATATGTCAAGCATTGATCTCCAATAGGGTGACCAGCGGAGCAGCTTTTCTGTGTTTTTTTGTAAAAAAATATTTATTGGTTACGCCAACAAATTTTATTAAAAGCTCTACTTCGAAAACAAACCTCATGAACTGCTTTCATTATTTTATTTTGTAAATATAGTAGTGGTCATCTTTTATTCTTAAGTTTGTATGCACTCTCGTTCTTTTCACTACAGCCCACAAAAAAGAGTGTCAAAATGCCATGAAAAACTCATTGATATTTTCAAATCGCTCTCCACCTAATCCTCATGAATAATATCTCACTTTTATCTCATAAAATCTAATTAATGGAAAGTATGTATACAATTTCACCAAGTAAATTTCTGATATGCATGACATACTTCAAGTGGTGATGTTAGACTGCGGACACAAAGCTTGTCCTGCAAATCGAAACCTTCGGGACATAGATACGTTGGGGGATGTTGGCCAAGGATATGCACTTCTTTCTGATAATCTTTTTTCTTGCCAGCGTCTGCTTGGTGAATTACGCATCCGATTAAGAGCAAAGCAATAATAGCAACTCGAAAAGATTTTCGAGATATCCTGAAATTGGTAGATTCCATTTTTTTGTGAATGGTATTATCTAGTGTTGCTGTTAAGTTGATCAACGTTGGAACCTGCATGGAAATTGAAATAAATTTTCACAATGGAAAAAGTTATTCGCATCATAAGTTTTTCATGTCCTTACATGCAAACATTTTTATTCAGCTCGATTTTTTTGGTGGCATTTACTTTTCAACATTTAACTTTGAGTATCCTTTAAAAGCTGACTATTGGAAAACACTTTATGCTCTAAACTGATGCCGGATAATGAAAATTTTTGTAACACGAATAAAATTGTTTTGTATAATTTCAGCGTACTAAAACACAAAAAATTTCAAAGCAGTTTCAACTTTCTCAATGCATTGTCCTTGCGCTTGTGTATACTTGTAACGCATGTAAATATTTGGGGTTGCAAAACGATTGCCAATTCCCTTTCAAATAAATTGAAATTCAGAAAAAGTGCAACCATTTGGAATGCGTTGAATTTGAAACTTTTGTCTAACTGAAAAAATGTGTTGATGAAATTTGCTTTTCAAGATGTATAAAACTTTCCGAGTAAGAGATGCAACTTTACCTCGTGCTTAATTCGCCTTGTTGCAAAGTATATGTTGACAAACTAAAATAAGAGGATCTCAAACGATGCGAGAATATGAATGAAAAATAAAATGCAATGAAATAATATTCTCAAAATTTTGTTGCAAGGCCTAAAAATAGACCGCAATTTACACAGCAATGAAAAAAAGGAATATCCAAAATAAATAAAATATGACAGATGTATCAATAAAAAATTGAATGGTGTAAGAACTCTCACTTGTTCGGTGAACTTGAAAGGAGTGAGCCATTCACGCTAACTTAAAGTTTTGCACATTGCTGGTAACTTGAGTATTGCTATCGAGAACTGCAATTTAAAACACCATGCATGGTCACAGTGGACTACCAAACCACATTCTCTATAGTCAAAAATACTACTCAAAGTAGAATCTACTGAGAGTGTTCAACAACACTGAGCTTTTTCACTATTTTTCAGCCAGCATATCAAGACTGCGCTTACAAAAATTCTCTTACAATGTTTATAAGTCTTTTTTCCTACTTTCATATTCTTTAAAATATTTTTTTGATAAGTCTGATGGGAAATCTCTACGATCATTTCCCTACCCGTTACCACAAATGCGGGGCAAAAATAATATTGAAGAGTAATTTAAATAGCCTTTTGAAGCGATTATTGCTCTACTTTCATTTGCTATGCATATATTATGTAGGACAAAATTAGATTCAAGTATCTAAGTGAATGAATTTACCTGCAATTATTTAATGGGCATTCGAAGTATTACCAACTCATCATTTTGAAATTTACTTTAGAGTTGGCAGTATTTTGTTACACCTCTTTGAAGAGCAGAATAATTCGTATTGCTATACAGCATATTCTATATATTATGACAGGCTCAAAAAGAGCGATTCCATCTCATCCTGCTGAAAAGTAGATGAAATAGTAAAGAATAAAACATGTTTGTTGAAAATTGACTGGTAAGCTTGGAGCGAATGAAATGACATAGTTTAGAAGTCCTTGACTTAAGTGAACTTGCACGCTTTATTAAAAGAATAATCCGTAAGATGAAGTGGATATAACTTTCTTGTCATGAAGTTACATTCTCTTATAATCCAATTCGTTTAATCGATATAAAAATCGTTATACCTCCGCCGCATTAGAAATCAATAGCAGATTTGCTATGCTATTTATAAATACTGGCTTAATTTCAAATCCATTGGTTGTAGTTTTCGCTTTGAAAACTATGATAGAACGGCTTGATTTGTTCAAAACTTTCTTAAAAACCGTTTGGAAAGAACAATTCTGAAATATCAAAGTACGTTATAATGTGCACTTCCCCTTTATCAAAGTATAGCGAGAA
Source organism: Cardiosporidium cionae (assembly GCA_015476325.1). Classification (NCBI taxonomy): domain Eukaryota; phylum Apicomplexa; class Aconoidasida; order Nephromycida; genus Cardiosporidium; species Cardiosporidium cionae. Next base: position 5,349 of record JADAQX010000993.1, on the reverse strand, counting down.
TTAAAGGGAATTTTGAAACCTCTCATTAAATGTCTTATTCAGCTTTTCAAAATAATTTCAACTTTTAGCAGGGTGTGCTGTCTTTTTGCCATAAAGAATGAATTTTATATAAATGCCAAAGTAAATATATACTCCGTTGGGAATAGCTTATAAGCAGCAATTTTTTGACATTAAAATAGCCTTTCAGCTTTGAGTAGAGCCTAACAAAACAGCAGACATACATATGTAGTATTCCATTATTAACAAGCATTTCCATTGCTTCTTTCAATTTTGAAAATCACCTCCGCTTTTGACTAGAAGCCTTTTTTTTTAAATTTGGGTTTTGATGAAATTTTTCAAAGAGATGATACAAAGAAAAATACAAGTTGCTTTCTGCTATGCCTTCAAAGAAAGGGAAACTGAGCAGTCTGCTATTGTTTTTGATTTATCGTTTTAGTTTGTCAAGAAATCCAGCAGTACTAATATTTACTTACTCAAGACAGCATTTTATCAAATGTAGCACATCATTTTACAATCATTAAAGTTTTGACATCAGCAGAAAAAAGATACAAATTTCTACTAGTAATATGAATTTATAGCGACTATGCTGTTCCCTCGAAGTTATATCAAAGTTTAGAATTATTCAATGAAAACACGTTATAAAATCAGGAAAAGTATTTTCTGGTAAAGATGTTAATAAAATCTATGCTCACATATTGTGTTTCTTTTGCAACTTACTATAAATAATTGCTGCTTATAAGTATTCGATTTACCTGTACCAATTTATGATTAAGAATATGGAGTGGTATATGTCAGTTTATTCGTCGTATTTAAAGCATTCTTCATGGTATTGCAAGCTACTTCATTTTCCCAAAATTGCAAAAAAGATGTAGGAAATCGTGTATCCACTTTAATCTTTTGGAATAATTAAAAGCATTTAGTTTTTAGCATTTAAATTACCGATAATTGTTTTCATTTAAATTCAAATACCAAAGTATACACTAGGCTTGTTAGATATTGTTAGAAATGGATAACTCATTCACAAGTTTTTTAGTAAACTAATTTCAATTAGAAATAATAAATCTTTCATTTATTTTTTCGCAAGTTGTAAGTTGGTTATCTACTAAAAAAATTTTAATCCGGCTTCGTTTGATTTAACGTTGTATGAATGTAGTGTAGTTTTGTTGATATTTCTTATAACAAATATATACTTTTTCAGCACAATCAATACATTTTACTTGGACAACCCACGTTTGTTTAAAAAAGAAAATAACAATCATATTCTGTGCGGACTTCCTCTTACGAAGCCATATAAAAGTTCAGCCTTTAGACAGCTTAGCATTTAAGCATTTTTCCTTTAGTATATTTCACCCCATTAGTGATCTATGAAAAGCACAAGTCCCATTGTATTTCCTTGAATAGTATGTGCATTTCAGTCAAATTGAAACAGCAAATCCTTCAGCTAACCCCGGTGATACGCCAGAGCAAGTACAGAAAACCTCTTACTGGAAATATTCTTCAGATCAATACGCATAGAATTCATGCTTACAATAACTTCAATTGTCAAAGTTTGACATTCTAGTTTGAATTAAAAGCATATGCATGGCTGCATCAATTTGGAAATATGAAGAAAAGAGGATATAATGTCTCCGTTATCCTGATCTTACTACGTGTTAATATTATGTTAAGGTTGAAAGTTACTAAATACTTGTCTGTATCACAATATCTGAGCGAAAGCACAGAAATTAATTTAGCCTTAAAACAATTCCACAAGTGAAATTCAATGCGCTGTTTTGAGTATGCATTTTCTCTTTGAAATTCACCATCCTTATTTTCAACAATCACTATAATTCGATCAAATACAATTTAAAATCATGTTTCTTGCTACTCTACTGTTTTTCAGTGCATTCAAAAATGTCGAAAACAAACAAAAATCAGAAAGTACAGCCTTTTTTTGCTTCGAAAGCAATACATCAATGTTTGGGGGAAAAGATAACGCTATTCATAAAATGTTTAAACACCGAAAAATAAAAAACTTTAAATGAACCTCTAAAGACACAAAATAGAACAAAAACTATGACAAACAATCTCGTGGTAAGTTGCACACAAACCAAAACAATGCTATATATTAACGCTCTGCAGTATATTACTACTCATATACATATTGAATGATGCATTCTGCTTATATGTCAAACTGACATACTATAACAGACCAGAAAAAAAACCAACAAACAATAATTTTCCAACCGTAGCAACATGCTTTACACATATTTAACAATACTGTTCAGCATAATTAATTCTATTGAATGTCTTGGGACGTGGCAGGCATTGCCTTATCTTCTTCTAGAGAAGATGAAAGGCATTCATTTTTTACAGCTCTTTCTTGCTGTGTAGTTTTCTGAAAAGCAATGGCCGCCTCCATGGCTTCATTCTGCGATCCAAACTTTGTTGCTTTGAAATATTTAAAACGCCTCTTACCCGTTAGTTTACAAATAGGTACACACACTCTCCAAGCCTGATTTGTTTTATCCCAGCTGATACCAGGATGGGAAATGCCGGTTCTGTTTTGAACGGTAGCCGTTCTTCGTGTAGACAATTTAGTAGCTTTACTACGTTTTGTTGGTCGTGGGGGAAGCGTAACACTATCTGAAGTAGTATTAGCAGCATGTGTACTATCACCTGCAAGTGAACATTGTTTCATACTGTCCGTGTTACTTCTCGTAGAGACAGAGGGATTTAGCGAGGTACTAATATTCATAGCAAGAGGTACAAATGGATCACTAGCCGAGGTTAAGTTTTCCATCATATCCTGGGGTGCATTTGCGTTAGAATAACGCAATTCCTTTACGTGCAGAGTAGTCCCCTGTTTCGTCCAAGCATTTTCAACCAGGGGTGGCACAGAGGTTTCTTTTACCATTAGCGCCTCAGAAGACAAAGAGGGGGGTTGCGATGCACTAAGCGAAGAGGACGATGTTAAATAGTGCCCCTCTTGTTTTACCTTTGAAATACGATTAGACGCTTCCTCAAGCAATGCGGAAAATGTATCCAGCAGTAACTCATCATAACAGCTCATAGCATGCGATGGGACATCCTCCTTGCTAAAAGAAAGAAAAGGAAGAGGAATAATCGCATCATTGACACTCGTATCGTCTGATTCTTGTATGGAAGGTGTAAACAGTGCCTTATCATACGCTTCTTTCGGCACAAATGGCCTATGGGAAACAGGCGTTGCGGAGCAATCAGCATTTGCTTCTTTTGTAGAGACTGTGCAGTGAGAACTTTGCATATCCACCTCCGATGTAGATACAGTGGAAGATGGGTGTGGAGATACCCTTTCCCTGGCATTTTCTACCGTCGCTACATCCCCACACGGGTGGGTCTCTCCCAGGGCAAGAGGGGGCAACGCTTCCCGCCAGCGCGTTGCTTCAATGGCGGCATCCACAAATGCAGTACGCATGGATGCCTTATCTAAGGAGGACAAAGAAGAAACGGTAGAAGAAAAGGCTGGAACATGAAACGGATAGCGTGCATCATCAAAATGCATGGAAGAATGCACGGAAGGACCATAGGTGTGTTCCTTACCAAGGAACGGAGGCAGATTCTTCCAGGATGCATCTGCAGGACCCGCAGGAAAATGTGTAACGGAGAGAGAGTCCAGCGTATGCGAATCTTTTGAAGAGGAAGTTTGAGAAGGAAAAAAAGTGTGCCCAGATTGGGTTAAAATGGAAGCATTTTGCCCCTCTGAAGTTGTAGCTGCCGCGTGAAGAGTGGACGGGTAAGAGCGAAAGGGTAGGGAGTGCAAGTAGGCAGTAGAGGTATTGGAGAGAAGACTAGGGCCTGATTTTTGCCTGCTAAGATAGGCTGTAGGCTCTCCTAGGGTGGCTTCATTCCCATCCAGATACTCCGAGGAGAGTGCACCCGTGAGGGAGAGGCCATCCAGAGCAGCGGTAGAACCAAAATAAGAATGCTTTTCTAATGCATCATTCATGGGAGAAAGATTCCATGCAGGGTTGAACGAAAATAGAGGGGAACAGGGAATGGATTGACGTGGAGAACACACCGAGTGCAGGTGAAAGCTGGGCGCTGGAGAATATAAGGAATAGACCGATTCTGAGCTTTTTGGAAGTAGAGTAGACATCGAGGGTTGTGTAAAAAGATTAAACCGGTGTGTTTTGTCTTGAAAAACAGAGCTAGAAGGAGCGGTAGTCGAGCATGGGAGAGGCATTTCTGGAAGAGAGACAGCCTCGAATGCACGCAGAGTGGGGTACCAGCCCTTAGTGGGTACGGCTGCCCTCTGTGTATTCCTAGGAATACCCTCATAGAGGGAAGGAATATAGGCAGAAGAAACAGCCTCACCCGGTAGGGTAGGAGAATTGGCTGCAGTGGAAGTGGACCTCTGAGGGGATGAATCGCATGCCCACACAAGGTTTGGAAAAGGAGGCAGAGTATGATTCTCTAAAAATGTTTCATCATACTCTGAAGGTTTTACAGGCTGCTGTACATTTCCATCGGAAGGATACGATAGGAATGAAGCTCTATTTCTCGCTGTCCATGAGTCCATGAGGTCAGTAGAAACGGGCAAATCATATCCTCGAGAAGGAGGCAAGGAAGAGAGGCGGGAGGTATCCTGTTTTACAGAAGTCACATGTCCAGTAGCTACACCCTGCGTTTTTTCAAAAGAAGAAGACTCCATCATGAACGGGTTTGGGTGCTCAGGCTCGGTGATTCGCCTGCCCAGAAAGGTATCCTCTTGTAGTACTGTAGAAAACGTATAATCTCTACATTCTGTAGAGTTTGAGGGTGGAAAGGCATCTACAAGCGTAGGGAGGGTAGCTGTCCTAGATACCCTATTTTTATGGATAGAAAAGGAAGCCTTTGCCTCCTTCTCCGTCTGTTCAAAAGGATAAGCAGGCGGATTCATGGCTGCCTCTCCAAGGAGGGTACTATGGCTGGAAAGAGAGGGAGGAGGCACGCGTGGGTCTCTAACATTGGTCACCAAAGTAGAGCCAAAGTTGCCTTTGGTGTTGTCTTCTTTGAAAGAAGGATAAAAGGATGGATTTAGAGAAGTAAAGCTCACAGAAGAAGAAGACACACAAGAGGAAGAAGTGAGAGGATGTATACCCATCGATGAGGGTAAAAGTGAACTACAGGAAGGAAGCTGTACATCAGGAGGGCAGGGAGAGGTGTCAACTACTTCAGAAGGTTTGATGGAAGCAAAATTTTCCACCAACAACTTTGCCTCTGAAGTAGGAAGGGTTAGAGGCTTAGATTCTTCATACAAAGGCTTTGGGATATGTTTTTCTTTCTTCTCTTCCTTTTCAATGGAAATAGGTGTAGATACACTTGTAAGAAGAAGTCTATTCCTAGCCT